>BGPR01005192.1:5932-45442 GCA_013235015.1 Araneus ventricosus | reverse complement strand
CCGCATTCATATCCTTTGCTTTAAACACATGTATTTAATTTGCCACTGTCAATATTGAATAATTTTTATTCTCTAATGTGTTAAGAATTTAGAGACTATTATTTCTGTTACCAGGGAATTCTCTAAATGAGCCCATTCTAGTAGTGTTTAATATCATGTGATTTTATCAAATGGCAAAGTAACGTTCGTACAATTATATTGCAACCTAGATTAAATAAATAAATTTTTAAATATAGAGTCTTTCTTCATTCGTGTCAAGTGTCAATTTTTTGTTACTGTTTCAGATAGGCAGGCTTAATGTTATCTAGGGGATATTTGCACTGCTGGGATGTTTATTTCTTTCATTCCTACTTGTTGAATGATCATGTGTTGGGATATAAAATAAATTGGAGCATTGTTCTGACTAATAAATTAGCATAAACTTTCGAGTAGAATGATAAAACCCTGATATAGTTGAAAATTAAATGTCATGGAAACAGAATCACAGCGTAAATATTGCAATGTATAGAAACAATAAAGTCATTGGCTATGTCTGTATTGAACAATATGCAATATTTCATTATTTTTGTAACATTAACATAAAGGAATCTACCTTCGCCTTCCAGCTTGCCGAAAGTGAATTTTTATTTCCAATCAATACACAAAATTTGCACTAATGCGTTGTTCAAAAATTTCATTGATCTATGAATCGGAGCTGGAATTTAATTCGGTGACAATTTTAAAAAAATTTCCTGTCAGCTCATTGCATAAGTTTTCAGCATGCTCTTTCACACAGGTGAGACGACAAGGGTCTGTATTTAATTTTTTTGATATTATTACTTTTCAATGCTTGGATGGAAGACAAACACTTTCGGAAAATATTTATTTTAAACGTATTTTCCCAAATCCACCCTACTGCATTACACGAATCAATTTTTGGCCCGCATAGATAATATTAATTTCACGAACAAAATAAAGTTATTCATTATCGAAGTCCTGAATTAATTTATTTCGTTTTAAATTATACAAGGTTGTTTACACCTCCACCTCTTGTTGTGCTTTGAATTCAGAGATAGATGGGGATGTTCTTGTTTACTTTGAAATATTTTCTGCTCATTAAAATTCCAGCCCAGTCCGCGAAGCTCATGTGTGGTAGTGTTTGTTCTGAGCTGTAAGTTTGAGTTTTGTGGAACCAAAGCATTTTTTATATGGTTTTAGTGAAAAATTATAAGCGAGGAATCCATAATAAAATATTTAGTCCGTTAGTAGTATATCCTTATATATTACTTGATTTATGACGTTATTGTTACATTTTTCCTATCTTTTGAAACTGTCGTTTCAAAATCATTTTTCTCAAGCCCTCATTAGTCCCCCTACCGAATTTGGTGATATTCCGGTTGATATATACAGTTACACATACCTCTAAGCAGAGTCAGTTAAAAAAATACTTTTCTGAGCTGGTAAAGAAGTTTTACTTTTTATTTGTAGATCGATAAGCATGTAATTTTATGTTCAAATATCTGTAATGTTTATCAACCGGTTTCTTGCGCATATTATTAAAGTTTTCCCTTGTTCTACAACTGAATAACAACTATATAACAGATTCTACTTTATTCATATTCTTATGATTCTACATGTATAGATGTTTCTTCGCTATAAAACGGGGGCGGCCTAAATTTTTCTCCAATTTGGCCCCGCACCAACTAAGTCCTGCCCTATTTACCTTCATAGGTTATTGAATTGGCCATATCCGACAACAGAAAAGGAAGTCAGCGTTTCATTTACTTGGGTTAATATCTGGGAGAATTTCATTAAATGTCGTCATTGGCAGTAATGGTAAGGAAAATTAAATAAAACAATTTTTATAGCAAAAGATAAAAAAATTAAAACGTCTTCCATTTCTATTCGTTAACGATTTCTTTCCATGGTAAACAAATTACCCTGGAACTCAGTCTCGGATTTGGGGCCAGAGAGTTCCAGGTTCGAGACCAGATTTCACTGAAGATCTGCCGAGTATGGAGCTTGCTTGCTGCAAGATAAATCATACATAGTGGCCAAACGTCCGCCCGTTGGTGTGGCGTGGAAGTTTTGAGAGAGGATGCCAGCTCAGATGTCACCTCGTCGTCTGACCGTGGTTCAAAATTATGAGGTCCGTCCCAAAATAGCCCTGGTGTTTCTTCAAAACGGACGTTAATATAACTAAACTAAACTAAATAATGTTTATCAGTAGTATGTTTTAATCCAACTGCCATGCTACTGGACGAAAATTGTTCCCCGCCATTTCAATATTGAAATCAAATGCATATTTTGCATGAGGAATAATAAGATATTGAAGCGGCGCCGACAACGTGCAATTAGATGTTACATGACAGGGACAGCTACTTGCCTTCGTTAGGGAAGTTCATTGCGTCAAAGAACAGGGCAAATGCAAGGTTACTGAAATGACACGAGTTAAATGTGTGCCACTATTTGAAGTTTAAAATTACTTTGGTAAGGGAACCATGAATATCAAAATATGCATAAGGAACTCAGTTGAAATTATATTCCTGGGAAAAAGTCAGTTATCGAAAAGTGGCTAACCTGTATTTAGCCGCCAACAAACAGAACAAGTGCAAGGCTACTGAAAGAACAAGAGCTAAATTTCTAATCACAATTTGAAGTTTAAGATTACCTTGTTAAAGGAACTATGAATATCAAATAAGTTAGTTGAGATTAAATTTCGGGGTAAGAAGTTAAAATTCGGAGTTAGTCATTTTTTATCTAGCGAAGATCATGTCACAATTTAACATTAAGTAAGGAAAACTTATGGCAAGATAATAAAATTACATGTTAATAATAAGCAACACTTTTCAGTGTATTCTATAACAGTAATAATGTTTTGACCGTATGTAAAGAAGGATAATTATTTCATTTTCACCATATTGCATTACGACCACTATTTCTATTTTAAAAATGTGTATAAAAAGAACATAATTTTTTAACAATTAAACAGGGTGGAAGCCAATTTTTTTTTTTTGAATTGCTGACCTAAAATTAATTTTAAGGTTGGCATAAGTAGCAAAACGCAGTAAGTGGTATCATGTAAGAAATTGGAGGGACAGGGGTGCCCAATCTTATAGATGAGGTGCTCAACTAAATTGGCGATCACACTTAGTTTGAGAATTTGAAATCAACACCAACTATACTTAATGAAGTTTGTTATTCAGAAAACTATAAGACAACTACATAAATTATTTTTTTCACGTGTTAATTGTTGTTCTTTCGATTAATAAATAATAATTGCGGAAAAAGTTTTTTCCCCGAATTTAAATACAATTACCTGAAAATTAATAGATGCCATGCTTTGAGGAAACAAAAACTTTTTTTAAAAAAAGCTTTTAAAAATGCATTAAAAATAATAAAAATATTTTCTTAAAAAATCTGGAGGTCAAAACAAAAATCGGAAAAGCGTGAGGCGCTGGTAGAAAAGCTGTAATTAAATTAGAATTGTAATCTCATTTATAATATATTTTATACGATGATTGTTTAATAACATTTGGCTTCTTATGATAACCATTGTGGTTTTATATCATTCTCCTATTGTTTTCAGCGCCTCACGATTTTACGATTTTTTTCCGACCTCCAGATTTTTCAGAAAAAATTATTATTCTCTTTTTTAATGCATCAGTAAAAGCGTTTTTTAAAAGTTTTTTATATTTATTATTTTCTAGTATTTAGTCTTTAATTTATGTCATAATTCAGCATGATAAATATTTTGGGATCTTAGAATCAATTTTTCATGGACTAATTCCAACAATTATTTTATTGAAAAGAGATCTAAAATTATTGAAATATCGCATTGTCATCAAGACACAATGAATATACAAAATTTCAGATACATAATTCACTAGGCAATGAGTGAAAGATCCATCAGAAAATTCTGACCTTACAAACAAACATAAAATATTTCCTACTTAAATCCATTTTTCTTCAACTAATTCCAGCAATAATTTCTTTAAAAAGATCTATAATAGGTTATACTTATTTTCATTTTTACTGAAGCATTTAAATTACTCAGTAAAGTATTTTAGTTCTCAAAAATACTATAGATAACGTCCCAGAAACATACCGAGTGCAACTATAATTTTGCGATTTCTTTTTTTAAGAAATGATAATTGAGAGCTCTAAAATTATTAAAATATTGCATTGCCATCAAGACCCAATAAATATACAAAATTTCAGAACTCTAGTGCATTAAGAAATGAGTGAAAAATCGATCGCAAAATTCCTACCTTACATAAATACCAACATGAAATATTTCGAACTTGGTAAAAACGTTTGAAAAAACGGTCACGTTAGATATACCTCCCTTCGTAGACAGAACAAACTTATGGAAGGATTGCATTTTCTCCCTTTTCAGACTTCCTTCCACTGCGGATACTCAGTTGTGTTCATATCCACGTTATAAAGGGAAGACATAGATCGAAAATGGGTACTCTCGATATAGTATGTGTAGATATTTATCAAAATCTGCAGGTCAACTTTTTCGACAGTATGATTCTCTCTTTTATGTATGCAGGAAACAGGAAAGTAAAGAAAGTAAAAAATTGATAGCAAGATGTCGTAAATAACTCATAATAAGGACTCATTATACATTCTGGACATAAAATGTGCCTCGCCTTTTTAATGTTGAAATCAAATACGTATTTTGCATCAGGAATAAGATAGTAAAAATGGTGCCGACAAAGTGTAATTAGGTGTTTCATGCCATGAAGAGTAAATCGAATGTGTTGTATCTGTAAATTATTATTATTATTATTATTGACTTAAGTTTAAACAATCAATTTATACAAGTTAAAAGTTTACCTCTTATGAAAAACTTGGTTGTTTTCAATTTATTTACTAATGTTTTATGTTAAACATATCGTTATATCGTATTGTAGATAGTAACTGAAATATTCTAAAATTTCACTTCCATAAATTTTTGCTAATCAAGGCAATTGACATCATACAAATAACATAGATTCATTCCAGACTCTTTTAAAGTCAATTGAGAAGCTTGCATAAAGACATGATTGATCCAGGACGCAAAATAAGGTATACTAAACATTTTTATTACACTTCTTCACTATAATAAATTACCTAAAATTGCATTAAATTTGGCATATAACTACACATCTCTTATTCCTAAATATTTAGCTCTGAGCTAAATTTTACAAGTCAAGTTTTCCATTTTTACCAAATACTTTTCTAATTTTATAATATCAAACTTATCGCCAAGGAACAATACAGAAATGTAACATATATAAACAATCATATATGCCTCGATCCTAGATTAAGCATTTATACAGAATCACTGCCCAACATTTTATAACCAAGAATTATTTTTAACAAGTTGACCTTATCTAGACATATGAGAGACAAAAGGAAATGTTTATAATATGTGACTTATCTTTCTTGCACCGCCACTGGAAACGTCCCCCTGGGACATGTGAACAGATGTGGAATCGCCAACTTGCGATGATTCGGCGACACGGATTCCTGATTGCTGTACTGGTTCCAGAACGTTGTCACACTTGTCGGAGCTACCGCTAAACACTCCCTTGAACGTTATTAATTTCCGCTAACACCAGGGGCTGGACGTGAGATATTGGTGCTGCACATACCTCCACAACTTTTCCTTCACTTTAGGTTCTTATCGACCTTTTTTAAAACCGACTCGGGCAATGCTGACATAAGCAAGAAAGTCTCCATTATTCGTAATCAGCAGACCGTCTTGAAGTCTTCGTGGATTTTTTTTCGCGTACCGGCAAGCCTCATCAATCGTTTAAAAAAAGGATCCTCGTTGCTAAAACTCAGTCTTCTTCCGTCTCTCTCTTCCTTTCTTCCTTCTTCTCTTCCTTTCTATCTTTTCAACTTTCTCGCCTTATATCTCGCCAGTTCTCTCCCCAGCAAAGATATTCACTCCCTCAAAATCATCCCTCATTGGATGGGTAAGAAAAATATACGCCGCTACTTATCTTGCTATAGGCCCGTCACCAACAATTTGTATACTCCCATTTGGTCAAGATAATCCTTAGGTAATTATCTGTATGTCACAGAGGAATAAATCAAGAAAGGTAAAATAACTGACACTGTAGATGTTACAGCTGAGTCAAGTCGTCACCACCCGCAGGGTAGCATAACATGGATGGAAAGTCTATCCACCTGTTGTCCTAAAAACGAAGAAAGGTCCATTTGTGTCGAACCAAAGTGTGTCCACCTCTTTTAAGAAGATAATCCATCACTATCTATTGCTGTTGTTCCAACACCATAGAAAAGTCCGTTTTTAAGGAACAACAATGCTTTCACTTTCTTCTCTTGCCACAAAGGAAGCCATCACACTCTGTACAGCTGTTGCAACGACTTTGATATAGAAAAAATACCACACATAGAAATTTTACTCATATGAATGGGGGGTATATGTGGAATAAAGTAAAGTAAACCAAAAGAAATCAGCAAATTTAAAACAACAGATTTCTCTGTTGCTAAGAAAAATCACGACAAATACATTAGGGGCGTTCATAAAGTCAATGAACAGAACAAGTGGAAGGCTACTAAAAGAACACGAGTTAAATGTCTATCACAATTTGAAGTTTAAGATTACTTTGTTAAGTGAATGCATTAGAATACATTATGAATAAGTGACTCAATTGAAAATATATTTCAGTGGAGCAAGTTAGTTTTAGGAGTTTACTATCTTTTATCTAGCCGAAGATCATGTTTTAATTAAACTTTAATTACAGAATATCTTTGACAAAATAATAAAATTACTTGTTACTGATCAGCCGCTCTTTTCGGTAAATTTAAAACATTGAAGCATTTTTACCAAATGCAATGAAATTACAATTATTTCATTTTCAATGTATTGCAAAATTACCATTATTTCTAATCTGATATAGGGTATAAAAAATAGTTTTGCGAATAACTGAAGGGTAGCACAATTTTAAATTGCCGACTTTAAAAATATTTTAAGGCTGGCTTTAGGTAAGAAAGAATCAGAATAAAAGTATTTTATGATTTAAACAATCTACATTTTAGTAGAGAACACTGCTTTTAAAATCTTCTCAGGCCAACCCGAAAATTTCTGTCAACAATTTTAATAAAGGTTTCACCTATTAAAAATATTTAAAAGAGGTTATAAGCTGATAAAAAGTGCCACGGAACTGCCACTAAATATTTAAATCGATGTCAAATCACACTCAAGTTTGGGTTGGTTTATTTTCTCTTCATTTCAAATAGCTGACCTAAAATTTAAAACTTTAATGGTGGTGTAAGTAGAAAAACAATGAAATGTACAAGTTAGAATCGTGTCAGAACAGATGGGGGAGAGAAAACAAAACTATATATGAGAGTGACCACTGCACCTCTCGATTGGCAGGAATGCACCATTCCTACAAGTTCCTGATATCAAATCTTAATAGTATTTCAAATTCTGTACGTGATAGTATCTCTTAAAATCATTTAAACGCATCTGAATTAAGAATACATCAGATTATTCAGAGTTGCGCGCGAAGTTTCGTACGTGTAACTTCATCATCCGTGCGTTGAATTAAGTGAAATCAGATCTATACCATCATAACTAAGCAATCATTCCATCTTCCACCATATGAATGAAACAGCTCTGTCAGCCTGTAGCCTGAAGTTATCTTCAAACGCGTATCCTGCTCTTAAGCACTTCGAGACACTTTCAAGGCAATGCGTAGTACATTGTATTTATTGCATATAAATAATTCCATTCACGCTTAAATAACTTTTCAGTCCCATATTTTAGGAACGTTATATTCTGGTGCAAACAAAAATTCTTAATATAATGCTTGACAAAAGAAAAAAACCGGAACAGGGATCAATACATCTGAAAAATGAAAAAGAGTCGATTTTGTTCTGCTTTATGATACATCACAAATATCGGCGTTTTGCTTATCGAATTATATATAGCTGATATCATCTGAGAGAATAATGTCAACAGCTTCGGATAAGTGAGATCTATAGCAGTGTAAAATCAGAAATATTTTTATTATTTGATTTTACCAATCCAAAGGATTCTGACTTACGAAACATGTAAAACGATTTAAAGTACATAGTGAGAAAAAAGAAGAAAAAGGCCTAAACAACAAAAACCTAGAAAAGTTTTCGAAAAATTAGTGCAAATTCTGTGATATGGCGCCGCTACACTGTTTTAAATGCTCTATTTTTAGATGCTGGCAACTCTTAAATGATAGTACACATAGATTCAGATATATCTAGTGGGCTGATTTTGACATTTATTTCATTCTATTAAATACATTGATTTCTGGAAGATACATGAGAAATAATTTCGTGCAGTGATGAAACATTTTTTTCTGAAAGAATAAATGACCCAGATACAAAATCTAACCATCATAAACAATATGGTGACTCTGCAGCCTGGGATACAAAATTTTATAATTGGTTTGGTAACATTCGAAGAGGCCATAAGAGCACATATAACATTGAATGTCCAAAACGCCTTGTTGAAGTTACTACTCAAGAAATCATTGAAAAATCCATGATAAAGTGATGGATGACAGGAGAGTGAGGATGCGCCAAATTACTAAGACAATCGATAACTGAAAGGGCCAATTACTTAATATTTTTCTTGAGATTTTTCAAATTAGAAAACTTTCCGAACATGAGTGCCACGATTGGTCACACACTTGTGCAAAAATTTTATAACTGGGAGGCTCAGAAATTTCTTCTTTATCTATCCCATTCAAGAATTGCGCATCAATCTTCCCAGTAGGGATGGGCAAAACCGAACGGTTTTATTTGATTCAGTTAACCGCCAGTTTTCGGTTATTTTTTTACCGGTTATAACTAGTTATTTTTTAAAATCCAATAACCGGGTATAGAAACCAGATCGGAAGATAGGCAGGATTTTAGGTTCGATTAGTCTAAAATTTACCAAGGTATAAAGCTTTAAATTTCATCACACATCAATAATCGGATTGTCGGTGAGGCCAATCACCGATAATCGCTTCCTGGAGTCGTCTGTTCTTTGGATAATTACTGAAATAATCTTTATGAAGAGATAAATATCGGCCAATGGATTGATTTCCTGTAAAAACTATATTAATAAAACAATTTGTCTACAGATGGCGTTAATTTCTTACTAAAAAAAGCCCGAAAACCGGTTATTTCAGAATCCGGTTATTTTGAGCGGTTATAACTGCCAGGTTAAACCGGATGTGATAAAAATCTGAATAACTGAAACCCAGTTATTTTCGCAATAACCGTCATCCATCCCTACATCCAAGGTTAATTTGCAATCATTGCTCGCCTCGCTCCCTACAATGTGTAAAATATATATCATAGCATAAACCATTTGAGCTAAATACGTCTGCTTCTGATGCTTTGAGTTAAATCAGGATAGATATAAATTGCTGAGATAAAATAAGATATTTTGCTTCATTTTGTAAGATTTAGAAGACAAACTGAATATTCAAATGAAACAAACAAAGAAAATTTTTAAAAAATGGAAAAGAAAGTTAAACGAGAATTCCAAGACATATGAAGAGAGCCCTAGAAACAAATCTTAATTACTTAGCACGAATTTGTTGCGAAGCTCTCCGTAATCGCACCCACCATTGAAAACCTAGCCCAAATGAAAAAAATAGTATTATCACATTTGGTAAATAATCCCCGAAAGAAATTCAATTTTTAAGTCTCGCCAGAGCGCTGAGCATGTTAAAACAAATAATTTCATCTTCCTATATGCTTTACAATACTTTCTTTATTTGATTTATTTGACAGTTGAATTTTGTCTTCTTTCATTGTTTTAGAAATATTTATCAGTGCAGTTGAGATACATTGTTAGCCCATTGAAAAGAAGTAGCAAACCAAATCGCATCGTTTGATTACGATTGGAAAGTGAAATTATGCGATCAAGCAATTGCTCTAAATTGTGCCAAATCCTGTAGCTAAATAAAGCTTTTTTGGAGTTGGGGTTGAAAAATAGGATATTGAAGCCGATATTCTAATTTTAACTAAACTTAAAATAACAGACATTTTTTTCTCGTTAAAATGTATTTTTTACATTTAAATATCATATATATCTTTAAAATATGCGTTTATTTACGTGAGCATAGGTTTTCCGTTGGTTGAAATATTTTTTTCCAAGTAGCAGTCAAACATTTATTGGATATAATATAATTGTAATCCTTATTGCGTTATGAGTGCTTCAAATTTTGATCACAACTGCTAAAACATAACCACAAATGAATCTGTTCCTTCCTGCCTTTGCTTCCGGATGTTCCGAAAGATCATGCCACAGCGAATAGAAACACGGTTAAACATTGCTGCGTGAAAAAATTTGAAAATCTCTGCTTGTGTAATTTGGCGCCGCATCAGAATCGTAAATTGGAATTTGAGTACCTATGGCCCAGCGAAAATATCAACCTCCTAAAAATATTGAGGAGAAATACGTTACTTGTTCTCCGATTAACGACTTACACTTTTTTAAGTTGCGCCTTTCAAAATGGATTGCAAAAGATATTGCAACCTCTGCACAGCAGACACAGGAGTAGTATGCAGGTAATGTACGTGTATAGCTAAAACATGATGTGTAATTCTATCTTTTAAGACAGCTAAGTTTGCAATTTTACATTGACAAACCCTGCTATTGAAATAACCCCATAGGCAGAAGTCAAAGGGTGTTGGATCTTGTGAACGGACTGACCAAGGCGTTTGGAATAATCTGCTTATTAGGGATGGGAAAAAACCTACCGATTGAAACCGAAAACCGGTTTCTTTGTTTCGATTAACCGGTTGTTTTCGGTTATATTTTTGACCCAGTTATAAAAGGTCTTTTTTTCCAAATCCAAAAACCAAGTAGAAAAAACGGCCAAATTAACTTTGGAAAAGAGTTAAATTGAAGAAATCAGGTCACTACTATTCAGTGGGCAGTGTTTTTTAAATAAAAAATCTGAATTAATATTTCTACAATTAAAATATTTTTTTTAATTTGGCTAAATAATATATTAGCAACAGTATGGTTAAGTAGCAAAGGCGGTGCATCGGTCATGCGCCCGGTTTCGTTCCCGTGGTAATCGCTGAAATGCAATACTTTAGATTCAATCTGTACCAACAATACACAACTCCCACATTTTGAAGTTTGTGTGAGTTAATTGACCTAGAAACTCCCAAGTCCTGTAACCTACCGCAATTTATTTGAGTAAAGCTCTCCTTTCCAGTAATTTCTGAAGTCTCAGCCTGTCAGTGGTATAGTTGCAAAATATGCAGTGCCAAGGCACTCTAAAAGCAGAACCGGAACGCTGTAACCTGGGTGACAAAATTCGCGCTCTTTTAGAATGTTTCACATAACTTCACATTTTCTCTTAAAAGAAAAGTTGTTGTTTCTACTATACAAAAATAAGCATGTTATTTGCACACTTGAACCATTTTCCTCTATCGGGAAAACTATGAACTAATTTTCATTCTGAGCGGAAATCTGAGGGAAAAAATATCTGTGTTTTTAAATCTTAAAAATTAAGAATTACTTAATTAAATTAATTATTTAATTAATTAAATATTGATTAACTAATTATTTATTAACTGTTTACAGACCGAATTCAGACCCAACTTAGTTTCCCTGAGTTGCTGTATTCAATAGCCATCCAGAAACAGCAACTGCATTTAGTACATTTGCAAATAAAATAAGCCACTATTTCCTTTTGCGAAGTTGTGACGGTAGTTCCTTGCATTTACACAAATGATAAACCCAGCCCCGAATTATATTTACGAATCCAATTTTGTTGTCCTATGTATACCTTTATCTTTTGTGCATGAGAATATCTTTCAAGCAGCTGGATTGGAAGTTGAAAATATTAATTAGAAGAAACTATCACTAGAGCATAATCATTCCGGCTGTACGTAAATGCTTATAAGACAAATTTATAATTACCCCCAGATTACAGATAAAAATGAATTTGTTTCGCCAAATTTTAAAGCATTAACCTTTTAACAGCCGAAGGAGATTTCCTTTCCTGAATTATATGAGAAATGTCTTTTCCGTTTTGCTTTCAGTGGAAACTCACAATAGAGAAATTCCTTCTTTCGCAAAATAGTCACGACTGGCTAATGTTCCGAAATTTTAAAGAATTAAAGCAAATGCGTTTCTTATTTGTATAATTTTATTTTAGTGTTATTAATAAAGTGGACATTTTTAACTATACTCACGGAATTTTAGAAATTTTGAATCGTTTTGCAATTTATTAGAAATTTTTATGCAACACACAATTTAAAATGTAAAAATAGCCCATTTTTAAGAATTTCTGTACGTTACCCATGTTATATCTGAAACATAATTTTTATATCAAGAAATCAAGCTTACTTTTATTTATAATTAGCAATTTTCTCAAAAAAGTATGAACAATATTCTATTTCTAAAAGAATTTTCAATTCAATGTTTCCAATTGGGAACATTGGCCTGTAAACGGCTAATTAAATTTAATTTACTACATATATACAATGGTAGAATTCGTATTCATATTTTAACTTTAAAAAAGTCTATATTGTCAACTAAAATTATTTAATTTTATGTGTTTACTCAAAAAGATTGCCAATTTGTCGTGGACAGTCTCCTTAACTTCTTTTTACAAAATATGTCAACCTAACAACACTTTCCCATTTTGTTCGCCATATTCTGAATTCTGATTTTAATTGAAATTTCGAACTTTTAAGAAATTTGCTGCACTTCAAATCAGAATGAATATCATTGCCGGTGTGGATTGCATTCTTCGATGGTATAAGGCCTTTCAGAGGTAAAATTCGATAAAAGTATGGGTTAAACCTTAACTCAAGTTCGGAAATAAAAGGATCATGTAAAGGTATAAATATCATTTGTATTACAGTGCGTGCCAAAAGTAAAACACAGCAATAATTTTAAAATGAAATTTTAAACATTCACTTCATTTCAATGAATTTCTTATATGCATATAAAAATCTAACTTAAAAATAATATTATTTAGACCTCCTAACTTTAAAACTTTATTTTTAATCATAGATTTTAAGAATAAGGTGAAAATTATGGTATCAAAAGTTTAAGTACAGAACCGCTTTTATACAAATTCACAAACTCACACAGGTATTTGCGCACGCATATCGTATCTAGGTGTTTAAGAAGAACTTGTTTGTTGGTTTAACGTTATTTCAAAATGGCTCAGTCTAAAAATATTCATATGAGGGAGTAACAAAAATCTGGTGTATAAAATCAAAGCAGAAGTTCGTTTCTGAAATTGCAGCTTCATTAAATTGTTCGGAACGTGAAATTTAACAAATCTTGGTTTGTGGTAAAGACTTCAAACGAAAATCTTTCTGGAGGAGGCCACGGGTGACCAGCTACAGCGTCAGAACATTGGTTTTAAACGGAAATTAACCTTTTCTCAAATTATTCAGAGAAAAATTGTCTTCCTCGAAATATCATTGGAGGACAAATATCGAATAAAACTATTCATAGATTAATTTCAGAATTAGAGCATATAAAAAACAATAAAATGGCTCAAAGAAGTTCGTTTATATTAGACGAATCAGCACATGTGCCTTAGTAACATGTGGCTTAGTCAGAATCAACGATGACCAAAATGTAATTTGGACGGTCTTGATGAGTTTATATGCTATTAGCATGATTCTTCGAAAAGAACCAAGGAGCATCTTTAGTAGACAACATGGTGGTGGATCTCTGATGTAATGGGGGGAGATTTATTTCAACGGTTAAACATCCCTAGCCTTCCTCATTGTTGGCAAAACTCTAAAAACTACCTAGAGACGCTTACCAATCATTTGCTTCCTCTTGTTGAAATTTTACGTGGAATGGATTGAACTTTTCAACAGGGCAATGCTTCAAACCCAACATCCAAATCAACGTCACGGAACTCCACCCCATGCTCTCGTGCCTGATGCCATTACGGAACCGAACCGGTTGATTCAGCGTCACTGTGGCTTAGATCCAAAATTGTGTCGTTTCTGAACTGACCAATCTTAAATCCTGATTTGAGCCATATAGAAAACATGTAGGGTTGCCTCACACGTAGTGCGGCTCATCACCTCAGAAAGAAGCAGTGCTGCAAAAGTTGTATAGATTTAAGTTGTAGGAAAATTTTGCTGATTATTTTGGCATTTATTGCTGATATACTAAAAATTAATAGGTTTTGAGTTATGAGTAAAAGTTGAGAAAAAACAATTTTTTTCATGTTTTTGGTTATAACTAAAATTCAGACAAAAAGTTTGGGTGCACACCATATCGGCACCCAAAAAACACAAAGGAACAAAAAATTATACCTCCCCCAGAATGTGATTTAAAAAAACTATTTAATGACTGGAATACGAGAGAAAGCGAAAAAAAGACAAATGAAGAAGGCGATGGCGGAAATTGCGCCAACGAGAGCCGTAAAAATCGCAGCTCGAGTGCTTCTAAATTCAAACAGAGAAAATGTTGATTTTCTCTTTCGACTAAGCGTTCTGCGTTACTGAGTGCGCGAATTTTGATCCTTAGGAGAGGTAAAACTCTATGCAGCTCTGGTCTGTCTCTTTCTTAATTCTTGATTGATTTTCCGTCTTCCTTTTACATTTTTTATTACTTTTTTGCCCTTTTCGTTGATTATAGAACTCTCGAAGGGGAAAAGTAAGCCATTTATAATAAAAACGAAAATACAAGCTTTTAAAATAATTTCAGGGGGACTGCAGCTCTAATAGACGAGCCGCCACTCCTCACATGTTCATTTTATCAAAATGATAAGTAGTATTCTTCATTTGAAGAAATTAAATCGGCCATTGAAAATTCTTGATTTGAACGAAATCAGAACTAATACAGAATTTAATGCTATCGATGGAAATCCGTGTATTTCGCCTAATTCAATCTAAAGCAGCAATAGGCAAGTATTGACATTTTATATTTACTCGAATGTAAAAAAAATAAAGGTATCTTGTTCTTATACTTTTATTACGCCTATTTTTGCATTTTTACTAAATTAGATGGCTGAAAATAATGTTTAAACCTTGATTCTATCGAGTACAATTTCAATTCTATAATTTTTTTACATATGCGTACACTGATTTAAAATAGAGTAAATATTTAAAGCTTTATTTAAAAATTATTGTTGTGCTTAAACTTTCGATACGCACTTGTAAATACTCTCCAGCATTGCTTGAAGGAACATTTCATCTAGTTGTTTCCTTGCCAAGTGTTCTAGGAACCTTCATTTCACTCTTAACATCGTCAAATACACTTGTGTCCAAAAGTTAAGCATAGTTAGTAGAATGCAAAAAATTTGGAGGTACAATGATTCAAAATCAATTGTGGAGAATTGTGGGACGTATAATCGTAGGATTTCACTCTTACGTAACTTACAGTAAAGTTCGGCCACGAAGGGTTTTAGGGGAAGAACCAGGGAGTGATGAAGATGAAAGTGATTTGGGCTCATGCCGTACCACAGAAAGCTAATAATGATTTGTTATTTTAATCAATGGTTGTGTTTGCTGGGCAAAAATCTTACATAAATCCCCCAGTTTTTTCTCAAGTCTATTTCTTATAACATTTAAAGTTTTCAACCATATAATTCAAAACTTAAAGAGTGAATAACAATATATTAGCGGAGCATTATAATAAATTTAAACATATTTACTTCGAATAATAAGGAAATATGCGTGCCTATAATAAATAATTTTAAACTGCATATGTGCAAAACATAAAATAATTTTCTTTCATAAATTCGAAGACGGATATATTGGGCAGCTTAGTTAAAATTTTCTGCTGAATTGCTTTACGATTCAGAAAGATATCAGCATTGCAGCGAGAGGAATTTCACCTGCTCTCTAAGAAAAAATAAATGGTGAGGTTTCTTTCTGCAAATTGAAATATTTTAAGCTTGAATCGTCGCATGGGTGTTTAACATATTTTTAACGATTATACAGACCAATATAACTATTCAAAGATCCAAATTTCAAAAATATCAAGCTATTTTCTTAACAGGAAGTTTCCTTTCCACGCTGAACACTGCCTCGCAATCGCCCTTTTAATACGATCATCGCACAGTTATGTATCGGTGCGGTATCAATATAGAGTACTTGCTTACAGGACAAATAGTAAGTTCCCCGAAAGATCTGCAACAAACCTCTTGCCACTTGAATTATCGCTAACCTCAAAGCCTAAAGAATAATGAAAAAAAAAACAGGTTAATTGGTGCAACATTCAAGAAGGGGACCCCCCTTACTCTGTAAATACGCACTTATTATGTCTGACTTGTTACTGCATTGCAATCACATTTCTGAAAAGTCTAAACATGAAAAGTTTAAAAAATTCAATGCATAGCCTTCTGTACAGTCTATGAGTTAAGACCCGAAAGGGAGGGGGCTTGAGCACCAAAATTGCCCCCTGGATCCACCTTTGGTAATCCCTGAACAAAAATAACAACTGTAGATTTTGCATTACTCAAATTTGCATTTAAATTGGGGATCTCTGTTGTTGTGAAAAATGAAAAGTCTGGAATAATTTTCGTAAATAAATTTTTAAAATCTGGCGTGCATAATATTTAAACTTATAATACGTTATTTTTAATTTTTCAAAAAAACTGTGCAAGCCCATATAAATGAGGGTAGGAAAACAGGAAAATTCCTTTTGAATCGAATTCTAATTAAAATTAAATCATTTTAAAACATTAACTGTTAAAATTAAAATTTATTTACCAAAACACTTTTATTTTTCTTGTTAAAAATATTAAGTAAATACTTTTATCAATCGATTTTTAAATGATTCAGACTTGATTTTTAAAGATTGGAGAAATAATAGTGATGCAAATATGAATCACTGCTCAGTCTAGGGTGAAATTATATTTTTAAACACAAAAGCATTTATTTATGTCACTTTTTCTAATCATTTTGTTACTGTTCACGTTACCTACCGCTTCGTATCATCCAATGGGCTGATCGGGCTCAAGGACACAATTGATCTAAGAGTGCCAAAAAAATTACTATATGGATTTTACTTTAATTTTGCACCAAAAACTTTATATAATTATAAATATGTTATAAGTAAAATGATTAAGGTTTGTAACTTGACAGTTATCTATTCTGTTGAAAAAAATATTCATAGAAAGACTGCAATTAAGAAAATCCCAAACTAATGCGAGTAATAGAAGTTGCTTACATTAGCAGTGATCAAGTAGGTAGTTGCACGTTGATGCCTATCATCCTATTAGTGCGGGAGATTTTTGCTCTACAATCACACTATCGAGTGCTATATCAAATAATATATCTGTGGAATTGCAATTTATACAATGAAATGTGATTATTCTGACTACAATCATACCGTTTATATTGTGAGGACATATAACTTTCAGGAGCTCGCCTGAAAAATCCCATTTTAAAGGGAGCGGTTAACAAAAATGTAATGTGCTTATTAGAAAACAATTGACTTCTTTCTCCTCAATTATTTTAGAAGTTGATATTTTCTCTGGGCAAAAGGTGCTCAAATTCCAGTTTACGATTCTGATGGGGCGCCAAATAACTCTAGCTAAGGACGTTCAAATTTGTTAAGACCACCCCCTAATTGCCTGTGTTTCTATTCGTGGCACCCGATCATTCACTATTAAGGCAATACTTTCATTTATGGTTATACTTTAGCAGTTCTGAACAAAATTGAAGTACTTATAAAACATCAAATCAAGTTTCAACTGCTACGTAAATAAAAAATATCTCAATCGACGGAATGCCAATGCACACGTAAATAAACATATTTTTAAAAATTTATGTGATGTTTTAATGTAAAAATACTTTTATATGAGACAAATAGTATCTGTAATTCAAATTTATTTAAAATTAGAATATCGGTTTCATAAACCATTTTTAATTTTCATGGATCCCCGAAAAATTACAGGCTGGCCTAAACATTTTTTAGAAAACATAGAAAGCTGTATTTTCAATAAATAGCAAATAATTTTAAAGTTTATTTTCAAAGGTTAATCAAACGTTGCGAGGGGAAATCGGAGGCAAATACATAAAAGGATTTAAAATATCTGTAATATTGAAGAACTGAAGATAAAATATTGTATAATATCCTCTGGATCACCAGAATGCCTATATAATTTACTTTGTCTTGTGCGGATCCCATCAAAGGTATTATTTAACTAAAGGATTTGGCAATATCTAGAGCAGCTGACGGATCACTTGATTTCACTTTCCAGTCGCAATCAAAGGATGCGATTAGGTTTGCACCTCCTATTCAATTCAACACCGCTGATAAATATTACTGAAACAATTAAAGAACAGATATTCAATAGGTAAATAAATCAATTGAAGAAAGTTTTGTGTAGCGTTCAGGAAGAAGGATAAATAATTTAATTCATTAATACATTCCTTCCGGTGAATATTCTCCAAACGAGATAAGAATGAAATTTTTTCCCTTTTGGGAGGTTTTCATTGGTTGCTGCGATTACGGTGAGATTGGAAACGCTGGCCACCTCTTTCTTAAGATTTGTTTTTATGACTCTCTTTATGTATCTCGAAGATCTCTATTTAGAATTGTTTTTTTTACTTTCTTAATTTTTTTTGTTAGTTTCATTTGAATGTTCAGTTTGACTTCTAAATCTTACAAAATCAAGAAAAAAATATTCTTGGAGGACAACAACTTAATTGTCTGCAGGTTTAAATTAATGTATCAGATACAAATGTATGAAGATTATATTAAATTTGCTAAGATGTACAGTGTCTTCATTGTTGGGAGCAAAGTGATCAGAGTTTGCATCGCACACCTGGGGAGATTGCAGCTGAATCCTTCTGGCGGTTGCTAGGCATTAGCGAGTAGGGAGTGAAGCCCCCAGTAAGTTATATGATAGTTACCAGAATATCATATAACTTGATATTTTCACAAGTGAGTAATCAATCACGACAACCATCTTCGAAGAATTTTTTCATTTGCAAACATCCAAGCGAAATATTATGCAAACAGTAATTTGCGATGTCCACTGTCTTGGTAATTTCACGCCCCCTCACTTTTCTGTCATCCATCACTGCATTATTCATTTTTGACTGATTTCTTGAGTAGTAACAACAGGTGTTACGGGGCTTTCTGGCTAATTATCAATAATATGTGCTTGTATGTCTAATTCGAATGCTTCCAAACGACTTATAAACCGTTCTAATCCAAACCGAAGACTCACCATAATGTTTATCAAGCTAAGAGTTTGCTTTCGGTTCCGTTTCATCTTTCAGAAAATAACGTTTCATCATTGCCTGAAATTCTTTCTCAAGAATGTTTCAGAAATCAATGTGCTTAGTCGATTCAAGTAAGTGTCAAAATCATCCTAACAGATATATCTGAATAAATCTATGCGTGCCAACATCGAAGAATTATCGTCAAAGAAAAATTATTTCGATACAGGGAAATGGCGCCATATCGCAGACTTTGCACGGACTTGTTGAAATACCTCCTATGTTTTTGTATTTTGTAACTTCTTTTTCTTTTTTGACGTCATGGATTTTAAAACGTTTTTAAAGGTGTGTAAACGAGAGACTTTCGGATTGGTAAAATAAAAAAAATTCATATTTTATACGGGGTTGGATCTCACTTATTTGAAACTATTAATATTTCTCTTTCAGTGCCTATCGGCCATGCATAATTCGATGGGAAAAACACTAATATTTATGAAGTATGATAATGAAGAACAAAATCGATTTTTTTTCATTTCTATATCGATTTCTTTGAGTTCCAGCTCTTTGTGAAGTATTATTCTAAGAATTCTTTTTGGGCAATAGAGCATAACGTTGTAACTCCTGTGATTAGAAGCATATTTGAGCCGGCCGAAATTATCTATAAACAAAAACGTACTATATAATACGCATTGCCTTGAAAGTGTCTCCAGATCTTGAATTAAGATGGCTTAGATAATTTCAAAGGATATTGTTCGGAACAGAAATTGACATACTATTGCGATTTCAACACAGGAGTTTGTAGGCAATCAGCTGCAATACTGCCCAACGACTGCCTCTTCAGTCGCTTCTCATATAAAGATTGGAAGCCCCCATCTGTTCTGACTTGATACCAACTATTACATTTTATTATTTTATTACTTATGCCGCCATGTAATTTTTAAATTTAAAGTCGGAAATTTGAAATAAATAGAAAATCAGTTATTACAACCTTGGGTATAACTTAGATTTAAATATCGAGTGCCAATGCCGAAGCAGCTCTTCCCAACTTAAGAGCTCTTTAAAATTCCTTAACAGGAGAAACATTTTTTAAATTGCTGAGAGCAATTTTGTGGCTGGCCGGGGGAAATTTCAAAAGCAGTGTTCTCAATTAAAATATAGAATATTTAATTCGTATAAAGATTTTGATTCTAATGGTACTAAAGGATATTTATTACATTTACGAACTAAGGCAGAAGACAAATTTAGAAGTTGAGTAAAAACAGGTTATTCCAGAAATTAAGTTTCATACTTTTACTACATACGCCGGCTTTACAATTTTACGTTTAAGGTAAACAATTTAAAAGAAGAGGAAAATGCATGATCAATCTCAGAATGACTCGAATTGGATAGTTATGAGTCTTAGTACCTAAGACACTTCTACTCAGAATGAGTGCTAAGAGATTTAGAGGAACATAGACTCAACCAATGGTAATTCAGATCTCATAAATTATAAAATATAGCTTTTTTACACTGAACTTCAAGACAGAAATAGTGATAACTATGCAATAGAATGAATTAAAAAGTAATTGTGTTTTCTTTACATTTGATAGAAATACCATTATTGTTTTACAATTCACCGAAAACAGCTTCTAATCAGTGACAAGCAAATTTATCAACCTAACAAAAGTTCTGACTGTATAACAAATAATACGTTTCATTCTTTTAATACTTATGCCGCCCTGAAACTTTCAGTTCAGCAATTTAAAATTGACAACTACAGATGCAAAAAACACATAAAGGATAAAAATTTAACTTTTTTCTAGTGAACTTTTATTTAAGAATAGTGGTAGCTTTGTAATTTAGTGGAAAAAGAATAATTTTCTTTCCGTTACATTTAATCAGAATACCATTCGTGTTTCACAATTCACCGAAAAGTGCTGTTAATCAGTGGAAAGTAATTTTATTATCTTCTCAGAAGTTTTCCTTAATTAAATATCAATTCTGGCATGATCTTCGACTAGATATAAGTTAATTACCTCCGAAGAATTACTTGTTCAAGATAATGTAATTTTAATTGAGTCTCTTATTCATTATTTGACATTCATTGTTCTCTTAACGAATTGTAATAGAAATTTAATTAATGTTCTTTTGGTAGCCTTCCACTTGTTCTGTTCGTTGTCGCATGAACTTTCCTTATGGAGTCAAGTAACTCTCCGTGTCCTGGTTGGGTGTCTGAAAAAACTCCAAACAAATTAAACTGTGTATCCCAGGAATTTTCCCCTTCCTTTTGGTCCTAATGAGCTAATGAGTATCGGACCTCTAAGTTAACCGGAGCGTTTGCTTGTAAAGCCCTAAAAATTGCAAGAAAGATATAAAATTTAAAAAAACTTTTGAAATTTTTTAGAAATTTTAAATGGTTACTAATGTGTTAAAACTGGTTTAAACGGGGTCCTATAAACAAGTTTACTGATATTATGAGTATAAATTATAAGTTCAGTAATGCTTAGCATGTTATGAAATATATATAAGAAAAGTTCAATATCGGTAAAATGCTCAGGAAACGAAAAAGTTTCAAACTATTGACCTTTAACATAAAAAAAAATTTAATATTTACAACAACATTATTGTAACAAAAAGGAATCATTTTATATTAAAAAAAACGAATTTATTTAGTTAACGAGTTAAAGACAAAACTTGACCTCGAGACTGGCACAAAATACCCCTAAATGAATAAAAAGTAGCCTTATTATTCATGACCTTATAAACGAAGAAAAATATTATGAAAAGAAATTAACTGATAAGATTGAATGGGAAGCATCAGCTGCCAAAAGATTAAGAAAGTTTGAAAGTCAAGTATCAACCTTTACTTATGTTAATTTTTAGAAAATATGTTCCAGTTCTAATTGCAGTCTCGGTAATTCGAGATGGACGAGACCGGGCCTACCTCGAACTATCAAAATAATAAAATTTAATAAATAAATAAATGAAAATAAAAGCAATTTTTAAATTTCGGTGTAGTATATTTGAATGAAAAATGTACTTATGTACATATTATTACATTACAGATGATAGCAACAGGTTAATTATATCTTAAAACAATTGTCAATTGTCTTTTGTTTAAACACATTGATCCTATATATCGATCTTATATATATATATATATCCCGTTTTGTTTGGGAGGGGGCATTTCTGCAGGTGGCTTCGTGGTGCGCAGTGGACATATGACATGTCGTACAACAATAAAAACCAGATGCAGTAATTCTTTCACGTGTTATGTATGTGTTGGTCATTATTTGGGAGCTAAAATGATTTTTTCACTAACTCGGACAATCGAAACTCTACTGAATGTAGGAAACCTCATTAATAAATGTAATGTTAAATTAGAGGAGATGGAGGATCCTGAATTCATTTTAAAGTCAACTTGTAAATCTAACTCAAAATATTAAACAAAAGAATAGTCTAAAAACCCATATAAGATTCCATTTCTAGAATAACTCAAATGTCAGCTCGAGTAAATCTTTCACTAAATCAACAGACAGGTTGAGTAGCATCTAAAGCTAAAGAGGGTGGCGTTAATACTGATAACCTAAGTCTCACGAGTGAAAATATGAAAAGAACAAGTAAAAAAAATCTAGAAACTGTATAACCCAAAATGTAAAACCTAACTTCACTGCACCAAAAAACTGTGTTTTAATTCTGGATTCTTAAATTATGCACACCAAGATAAAATTGTTTTTGATAGATAATAGTTTTGATAGTTAGATAATCATTTGAAACTGAAGCTACTGTTTTTGGCTTGTAGTGACCAAGTATTTCAACTACTTGAAAGTGGTACGTGTAAGTCAGTTTTCGGTACTTCAATGAGTGAAGAACAGGCTCAAAATGTATTCCAGTCTGTTGAAAAAAATAGGGGGAAACACTTCTTGCTTTTAGAAGTTAGTTTTGAGTAAAATTTAAAGTAGATAAAGTGATGTCGTGATATTATATGACAGTTATTGGGATTTTTACACATTATTTGGACAATTAACTACTATTTAATCTATTTTTAACGTTACGTGTTTAACTGTAAAAAAAACTAGATTTTTGTTTATAATTACATTCATTTTTATATTTTTCTTTAACGCTTTAGTAAATTTTTAAGCTGTTATTGTGAATATATGGTAACTCTCGTAAAATGATTCCAAAAAGAAACAACGCAGAAGTAGCACACTTTTTTATGCTTTTTTTCTCAAGTCATAAGCGGCTAAGGGTACTGTAAAACTTATTTGTGTTTATATTCTAACTTTCCCATGGGAAGAAATATAAACCTGTTTTAACGCATTTGTAATCATATAAAATTTCTAAAAATTCTAAATTTTTTTCATTTTTAGAGCTTTTTCTAATTTTAACGCATTACAGGCAAACCCTCATGTTAACTTATAGGACTGAATCTTCATTTACTTTCTTTTAGAAACAAAGGGAATGGCAAAAACCCTGTGGGGCAATGCTTTAAAAAATTTAAACATCCTAATGTTATGTAACATCTAATTGCACTTTGTTATCGCCATTTTCACTATGTTAATCCTCTTTAAAATATACATTTGATTTCAACAATAAAATGGCGCGGCGCATTTTACATCCAGCAAAATCCTAGCTGAATTAAAATATACTGATAAAAAAGCAATAAAACAAGGCAACCATAATCACTCAGCTTACTGGATATATTTTATAATAATCTTACTATATTAGAAGACATTAATTACAAATTGTATAGAAAAATTTATGAAATAAAAGAAAGTGAAATCCGTAGAGATTCTTTGGTTCCAACAATGGAAGAGAAATTCGCATTAAAATATTTGTTTAATCAGTGGAAAACGGTTTGAACTTCATTGCAAATATGAAATACATTCTTGTAAATGATGCGTAAATACTTTTTTTAAATGTTGCAATAAAAAAATTAGAAAAAAAATGTTGCGGCAGCTGAATTGATATTATTGATAAGATAATTTATAGAATTGTCCGATGATGCGAAATTTATATTTGTGCACTATTGTTTTCGGATGTTACCAAGGAAAAATAATCAAATTTTGCTTAAATTTTAATTAATTAAAATTAAACTTTCAAAAATAGTTCCTAGGTGCACATTCCTACCCTTCCAAGTATGTTTGTACCAAACGTCATACATCTAGGTCCATCAGTCTGTCCTGTAGCGCGGCAACACACAAACAGACATTCTCCTTTATTATTAGTAGAGATTCAATCTAGTTTACTTTTATTTTTCCTGAGACATTTCCAACTAGTCACACTCCTAGGATTTTGTTTTGACCTCCATTATTCATGAAAAAATTATTTTCTACTTTTAATGGACTACAAAAGGGTGTTTTACTCTTTAACCGTGTTGTTTCCAGTGATTTCTAATTTATTGTCGTATTGATACAATTAATTTCCCACCTAGCCTCAAATAAACTACATTTTTTGCAAATAAATAATAGGGTGGATCGAAAAGTTTTTTTTCAGAATTTTAAATCATACCTATACGTAAAAGATGTTCTATGGTATATAGATAAATGGAAAAATAAAATAAAAAATTAAATTTTAGGTTAAGAACCTCCGCAAGGGGGTTGAATTTTTGAAAAAAATGGAAAAATACATAATTTTGATTTTTTCAAAAAAAAATTTATTAATTAAAACCTACCTATGCGGAAAAGATGTTCTATGGTATGGAGATTAAGAGAAAAATAATAAAAAAATTTAAATTCAAAATTTAATAATGCCGCAAGGGGGTTAAATTTTCGAAAAAAATGGAAAAATACTGAATTTTGATTATAGGATTTTAAAAAAAATATTATTAATCAAAACATACTTATGCGGAAAAGATGTTCTATGGTATGGAGATTAAGAGAAAAATAATAAAAAAAATTTTAATTCTAAATTTAATACTACCGAAAGGGGGTTGAATTTTCAAAAAAAAAATGAAAAAATACTTAATTTTGATTATTGATTATACGATTTTATATTCGAAGTAATTGTTTTTGTTGCAATATAAATAACCAAAAGTGATGATTACTGAATAGTGAGTAGTATAATGTAAATTGCAACATTTTATGACTCAGTTCCCCCTCCCCACACCGTCAAATCAGTCCGGCTAAACAACTAGAGCAGTAGGCAATCCCATCTATTTTCTGTCTCTTGCTTTATCCTCCGACACCTCCATAAGTCGGATGTGGTACTTCATGGAATCTTCCCGATAGTCACACCTGTAGTGACAGAACGCCGCCCCGTGTCCCCGTGCCTGATGCCATGACAGCAACTGTGCCGGTTGGGTGGACACAGGACTACTTGTAGTGACAAAAGTTTTAGCTGCAGTTAGAACATTGGACCGATTTGGTATTTCCGACCGAGCAGGCGCTGCCATCGTGTCAGCTGCTCTTCAAGATGTGGGCATTATCTCAGAAAGCTATGCTTTGAACGATATTGACAGAAATAAAATTCGGCGTGGGAGAACAAAGGCAAGAACCACTTTATTGTCTCAAGTCATAAAAGATTATGACCATGATCAGTTTGGTTTATACTTCGATGGTAGAAAAGACAGGACTCTATCAATGGAAGACAACAGAAGAAAAGTCATAATAGAAGAACACAAAAGCTTGGTAAAAGAACCTGGCTCTGAGTACATCGGCCACGTGTCTGTAAATTTCGGGAGAGGGCAAATTATTGGAAATAACATATATAATTTTTTGTCATGCGTTGACAATGACATAGATGTAACAAAGTTGGTTACGACGGAACATCTGTCAACACAGGTATCAAAGGAGGTATTATACGTAACATGAAACTGATCCTGAATCGTTCACTACAATGGTTTGTGTGCCAGTTACACGCCAACGAGCTTCCACTACGTCATCTTTTCGCGCACGTGGATAAAACCACAACTGGGCCCAGAAGCCTGACTGGCGAAATAAGAAAATCATTGGTCGGATGCGAGAAGCTATCTGCAGTTTCATCCACGCCAATAGAAAACACGCTATGTGAAGTGACTAACAAGAAAGACTTAAGTACTGATCAAATGTGCTTAATGGAAATCTGAGAAGTCATAAACTGCTGACATTGCAGAGAAAGTCTGTCGAAGATAAATCCTGGAAAAGTTTGCCACTCAAGGTGGCTTAAAATCGCGAACAGAATTCTCAGGTTCAATGTAGCTCACGAAAATTCATCCGAGGCTTTATTGGCATTAACGACATTCATCGCAAAAGTCTATGCGTCTATGTGGTACAAGATCAAAACGAAACCATAATTTATGAGGCACAGCATTTGCATCAATCAATCTTTCTATCGCGTTATTTCTCGAATGATTTGAAGGATGTCATAGGCCCTGCTATTAAAAGAAACTGATTTTTTGGCCATCCATAAAATATCCTGATATCAATGCTAGCTGACGACAGAGATCACATAAGGGAATTAGCCCTTCGAAGAATTCTGAAAGCACGCAAATTCATTGCCTTCTGATCTAGTTGTTTAACCGGACTGATTTGACGGCGTGGGGAGGGGAGCTGAGTCATAAAATGTTGCAATGTACATTATACTACTCACTACTGATTAATCATCACTTTTAGGTATCTTTTAGGTATTTATATTGCAGAAAAAAACAATTATTTTGATTCTAAAATCGTATAATCAATAATCAAAATTAAGTATTTTTCCTTTTTTTTTGAAAATTCAACCCCCTTGCGGCGTTTCTTAACCTAAAATTCAATTTCTTATTTTATTTTTCCATTTATCTATATACCATAGAACATCTTTTCCGCATAGGTAGGTTTTGATTAATAATAATTTTTTTTCCTCCATAGAAGAACGATCCACCCTAATAAATAAGTGATGAAAGTAGAAAAATGAAACATTCGAACGTGATAAATTTTCCTTGCAGAATGGGAGCAGTTTTATCAAAACTGGGCGAAAGTGCATTGATAAGAAAAAGAAAATACTTCAACACCTTAAGAAATGCATGCTGAATTCATTTTTGAAGCATCACCCACTTCTTAAGTGTTTTCGAACATTTTACATTCATACTGAAGCAAAGAAAAAAAATAATATTTCAGTTTACAGAACTCTCTGTTGCTGTCAAAAGTGAAAAGTCGGGATTATTTTTGAAAGTTAATTTTGAAAATTTTACATGCATAATATTTGAGCTTTTTATATGCTCTTAATTATTTTTCCAAAGACTATGTAAGGAATGCAGGAAAATAACCACCAAAAATACATTTTGAATTTAATTCTAATTAAAATTAATTCATATTTAAACATTAACTTTAGAAATAAAAATATATTTACTAAAAAACTGTAAAAAATATTTAAAAATAATAATTATGGGAAAGTGGGATAAGTAGCTGAGATTAGCTGAGATTTGAAAGACTGTTGGGGATAAACATTTCAACTTAGATATTCTCAAATTGTATTAAAATATTCGTTGTTTAACTGAGTAAAATATATCATTTTTGAAAAGTCATAGATTCATTACTTTTTTTATCTATTATTCTTTAAGGAAAAAGTAAAACAACCCAATTTTACCCCATTTATTTTAAATGATTAATTTAGGAATGTTAGTTACAAAATTCTGGGCAGTGTATCCTTCCAATACGGCACTGCAGCTTTCGTGGCTAGCTAAGACAGTTTCTACGCTGGATCCACCCTTCACATTTCCAATTAAATCGTTACAATATAATCAATCAATGTCTCATGTGTTTTTATTGTCATCATCTGAAGACTCATCAATACTGTCTGAACCAGTCTTGATCCCAATGGCGTATCCGATTTTACCACGAGAGCAGCTGTTATATAAAACTAAAAAGTACCACAAAACAATTGGGCTAAGCCTTTATTGTTGGTTATAGTTAAAATGCTTAGTAAACAAAAATAAGCTGCACTAAATAGAGTTTTTATAACCGTAATGTTTATTAAATAAGGATAGTATAAATACAAAAGAACATAAAAGATCCAGTGATCCAGTGAAAAAAATCCAGTGATTTCAACGGCCAAAACACGGTCACTATGGTCTTTCCGTCTTCTTGACGTCTGGAGTATACTTTAAAATATTTCCTTTATATAAAAGTTCTAATGGTGTCAGAATCAAGGCAATCGTTTTTACCACAGTTTCCCCTAAATAATTATCAACCGATTATTAAATTATTCAAAATTACTTTTCTAAAAATGGAAGAAAAAATAGTGAAGCACATACGGATCACTGCTCAGTGCAGCGCGAAATTGTATTCTTAAAAAAAGATTTTATTGATATCATTTATATTCCACATAACATACGTCTACGACGCCATCAATCTAATTTAAATAAATTCATTAAATTTTAAATAAGTTTGGCCATCTTTCAATGAATAATCGATCGGTTTATTCCTTTCAAAATAGACATATTTATTGTATTCAATAAACGTGTACTAAACGGAATCTAAAGAGACCAGAAAAAATTTCCATTTTAGACAGGATTCTGTTTCATATAGGGTTTCATGAGGTTCTCAAATGTATCTATTAATTATTTAAATTAAATCAATTGTAATAAAAATGTTATCTAAGATTAACAAAATACCATAAAAATATAGTATTGCAATAATTACGTTTTAATAAGTGTTACATTTTAAAATTAAGAATTAATTAAATTTTAAAATTACACAATAATTACATGACAATAAAAATTGTGGAAACATAAAAGTTATATGTTTGTAGGCATTTTATTTTAATAATATTGCTTTTGGACACTAAATAGAAATAAATATCGTAATAATTACTTACTTTAAAAATGATTATCTTTACCCAAAAGCTACAAATTATAGGAAAATAAGCTTATTGCCAAATTTACATTTTAAAATAATCCAGCATTGTTTTCTGTATAGATGAATGATATTGATTCTGTATTATGAATAATTCTTCGTTCCGTTAATATTGTCGTATTCTTCAAAAGTTCAAGCATTTCAGCATCTCTCTGATTTAAGGAAAAGTTTTCAGGTTCAGATACTGCATCTAAAGAGGATCCATACGATTTAATGGAGAGTTCTTTGTATCAGAAATATCTTCATTTATATTACATTCTTCATCGTTACTGCTGTCATTGTTCATATGCCTTTGAATTATATCTTTCCCATTATCAATAGGAACCTCTGTTAAAGTACTGTCGATTGATATGAATTCTTTCGCACTCGTTTCGGAAAAATTTCCGTTGTTTAACACAATTTGCAGATCACGTATATCTATTTCTTCGGTTAATGAATGTTTTTCGATGCAAACATTTGCATGAAATTTGGCCTCAACAAAACATTTTTGAGTTTTCTGTTTGCTTATTTCTTTCCAAGCTTTCGGTAACCACATCACTGCATCAAGAACTGTTACAGATTTTATTATATCGCTTGCATTTGATGCTGTTTTCATATTAGCTAGTACAGATAAAATTAGAAATTTTCGATAATTTGTTTCGCACTCAAATTATCTTTCTTTTTCGCTTTAATTATTTCCATTTTAGTATCAATATCCAAAACATTCTTTTTATGCATTGCCATGACTAAAAAATATCACCTGATCCTGATCAGCGCTTTAAACTAAATGACGAACAGCTAAACACAAAGATGAGTCAGCGTATTTAAAATGTGTGATATACATATCATTATATGAAAGAAAAACAAAAACGGTCTGCTCTACGGAATGGTTTTCTTTTCTTTTTTTTACCGATGGAAGTAAAAAGAACTTTTAGAAATGGCGCGAATTTTTGACCGTTATAGTAGGTTTTCTGACAATGAATTATTTTGAAATGTTCTTATAAATTATGTCCTTTTCCTCGATAAACAGTTCCCGTTTTAAAGAGTGGATGACCTATGGAACTTCCTATATTTTTTGAAGGGACCAAATATTTTTTTCCGCTTAAGACAGGATTCCGTTTCTTACGGTGTCCGTTTTAAACAGGTTTTACTGTATCTCTAATGATAACACCCTCATTATAGAGCAGTTTTTCTTTGATTTGTAAAATTCTTTTAAAAATGTTTATTTATAGCTACTATAACTTGCAAACAAGTAATAAATTTTAAGTTTCACTCGAAGAAGTGGCAAAAGACAATTAGAAAAACACACTAACAAAAACTGTAAGTAATACTTTTCTGTACGTGAATGGTGACGCTCAAGCTTACATGCATTCATTCAGTACGTCAGAAGTTATCTATCCTAAGGACGATTTTTAAATTTTACAGAATGACCGAAAGAAGTTCTAGAGCGGAATTTATAGCAAATTGTATTTTCTTTTTTGAGAATGGTTATTTTTTTCTTCCTACAGCTGCAACAAGTTACCCATCCGAAAATGCTGTCGAAGAAAGGAAATACGATAAAAACATCAAAAACAACAAAAGTTGACTTAAAATAAGTTATATATGAGGTACAGAATTAAAAATGAGTTAATTAAAAAGACATCTAATGCTTTTTTCATTCTGAGAGCACGCGCCAATATTATCTTTTCAAATACGACCCTTTTTTGTTTCGCTTTATGATGACAATAGAATAAATATATTCAATAAATCACCTCTTATCTTTGGAGGATTTGGTATAAAATTTATAAAGATTTACGATTTATTTGTGAAGGACACAAGCCACCTTTCATTCCTATTGCTCTTTGTGCGGTTCAATTATGACGACCACGCACGATCGAACAACCAAACGTAATTTCATGTTTTGGGGGGAGAAGCATTCAGGGAGGCCTTAAAGGGAACCATTAGTTGCCGTCTATAAATGAAACTTATATGATGATTTTAAAAAAAAGCTGTGATCCAAAGTATTCTATCTTCTTAATTAATGTCTTTACTGAATTAAAATTCCTAAATATATATTCCAAAACATTGAAATATAATATTCCGACCTTATTTTTTAAACAGAAAATTTAAATTGATTAATCATTTCGAATTTTTTTCTAGTATTTAAAAACTGGTTTTACACTTTGAAATTTGCTTAATCTAATCATAAATAGCGTGTGTATAGAAATCAAACTCAAGATCTTAAAATATAACGTTTCCGAAATTTATTTTATGTCATGGCGGAAGTAATGATTAGATTTAAATGATGCGAACCTAACCATTTAAAACAGACCTTACTTGGACACTGAAAATGAATAAACTGTTCCAAATTCTTGCAATTTTGGTTTCTTGATTTAATTTTTTTACATCCGAATAAATTTCGCTCTTAGCAAAAAATAAATTAATTAATCTTATTTAACGAGAATGCTAAGATTATATATCAATAAATACAACTAATGTGTGTAATTTCATTAAAGAGTGAAGGAAAACTATATTGTGCATAGGTAATGCGCTGCATCCAATTGAAAGATTTGTTGAAAAGTTGAAACAAACCTACAATATTTGGGGTGAGGACTACATACCAAATTTCATCCATTCAGCTCGCTTTAGATTTTAAGTTATTTTCAGGGAAGTCTCTTTATAGCCACTACGGAAGTAAAGAACCTGCACCCGTTTTCTACATCTTTATTTAATTTGACTTCCGTTTCCATATATTTAACGATGAATTTTAACGATGATATTTTCCATTTTTGGAACGTGAATTATTTGCATAAGTATCTGCTTTTATCAGTTTTCATAAAATTACAATTGAATGCCGTATTCTGTTGTCGATATTTTTGCAGGCATTTTTAATGGAAATCTGTTTGGCTAGAATCGTTGTAAAAAGTTCAGCATTAAGCGGAACGGAACCATTAAAATGACCATCGTCATGAAAAGGAATTAAAAAAAGTAAAAATTCTTACACATGCGTCGTTTTTAATTATTTGAAGGAAATTTCATTCGAAATTTGAAAAAAATCGACGAACACGTTTCTTCTTGAATGCGTAACAAACAAACTAACGTAAAAATAGACGAAATGCCAAACGGTCGATATAAAACAAGACCTCGCTTTGCTCTGCGAATAAAAAGATCTTATTTTATAGTATACTCTGAAAAGTGTGTTATGAAGAATGGTTTTTCTCCAATTTGTTCAGTCAAAAAATTTAATAACTTTTTAAATTTTGCACTTTATATTTGAATTCTTCAAAAGTTGACAACTGATGCAGTTACCCTTTCAGTGCTTTAAAATGTCAGAGCAAACTCTGAGGGAACTTTGTTCCTATTGTGACCATACATCTCGTATTTAAGCACAAAACGTACGTAATAATAAAAAAACTATTATTTTAAAATGACGACCTTAAAGATTTTAAGGCTGGCATTAGTTGTAAAATATGTATATGTAGTAAGTTGTATCACGTAAGAACTGATGGGAAAGATAATCAATCCTGTATAGGAGAAGCCTCTATAAATTGACTCTCCCGGTTAGTCGTATATAATATATAATCGCAATTCTGTACCGTCATTAGAATCAAAATCTTTTTACTATTTAAATATTCTATATTATAACTGAGACCACTACTTGTTTTAATCTTACAAGGCCAACCTCAAATTTTCTTTAAAATAGTTTAATAAGGTTTTCCCTATTAAGGAATATTTAAAAGTGCACATCAGCTGATAAAAAGTTCTTTGGGCTTGACACTCAAATTTGGGTTAGATGATTTCTCGCTTTATTTAAAACAAAGTATAAGTGCGATGCGGTCCAAGTAGTAAACGATTGAAACGTAATAGCTGGTATGATGTCAGAACTGACGAGGGAGGAATTCAATCCTATATATGAAAACCGACCGCAGATGTACTCGATGGACAGGATGGCAGCTCATTGAATACAATATCTGAATTCAAATCATTTCAATTTCTGTCTCTGAAAATATCTTTTATAATCATTAATATACATTTAGGTGTTTCTATATGTGTTTTTTATTGCAAAGCCGACCCTGCCGAAATCTGAAAAGCATAAATAAGAAAAGAGCAGGCAGGAGGGTCAGCCTGGCCCTTGGTTCGATACTGGTTAAACTTTTCTTATTTATGCCTTACGCCCTTCGTCAAAGATGGCGTGGGCAATCAAAAAAACACATATAAGAAAATCGGTTTTCTGAAAGAAATGTATTGTTGGTTGCATGTTACAGTTGTTGGTTGCACGTCGAACTAATGGGGGCGTAATTCAATTCATTATATGAGAAGCGAGCACAGTGGCCCTCGATGGGCAGGTTGGCAGCTCATTGCTTACAAGATCTGAGTTCAAATTGTAATAATATTTCAATTTCTCATCAAAATAATATCTTCTATAATCATCAATATACATTTGGGTGTTTCTATATGTGCTTTATTTTATTCCCCACGCCGACCCTGCTTGCACAAAGGGTGTACAACATAAATAAGAACAGAGCAGGCAGGATTGTGAGCTTGGTCCGCGTATAGATACTGTCTGCAGTTTTCTTAACTATGCTTTACACCCTTTGGGTAAGCAGGGTTGGCGGTGGGAATAAAAAAAATACATATAGAAAAACCTAAAGGTTCGGTTTTCAGAAAGACAGAAACTCACAGTAACAAATTCAAAAAATGGCACGAAAAACTGAAAAACAATCCGATGTTAGAGTGCCATATCGCGGCGATAACGAAACACGTAGAATAAGTCTCACTAATATTCAATTCTGCCAGAAGTCTGCTAAAATGTATGTACACTTTCATATGAATAATTTTACGTACGAAGATTCGTATGATAAGTGAATATATTTTGCTCATGTCCAGCACTGATGCATCCATAGGAAACTAATTTTTACTAAGAAAAAATTGCAGACGTTAATGACCAAATATAATGTTAAGAAGTCCTCCCGAGAATTTGTAATTTGAAATCGACGCCAAACATACTTAATAAAGTTTGTTCTTCAGAAAAATATAAGAACACAACATAAATTATTTATTTCCACGTATTCATTGATGTCCATTCTATTGATAAATAAGAGATACAGAAATATACGTTTTTTTTTTTTCAAATACGCATTCCATTATCTAAAAATTAATAGATGTCATGTTTTTAGGAAAAAAAATAAATGGTCTTCGTGATGGAAATTGTCTTCGTAGATAGAACAAACTTCTGGAAGGGCTAAGTTTTCTCCCTTTTTCCGATTTCCTTCCACTGCGGATGCTCGGTATTGTTCACATACACGATTTAAAGGGAAAATATATTTACAAAATGTAGGCATTCGATAAAGAGAATGAAAAAATTTATAAAAATTTGGAAGTCAATATTTTCGACAATATAATTCTTTCTTTTATAAAATTCATCGTTTATCGGAAGGCAAAAAATTGGTACCAAAATGTCGTAATATAAATTTCTAAGGAGTCATTACACATTATCTATCAGATTCCTTCGATTCTTTTGTTGAAATGAAATGCATATTTTGCATAAGGATTAACATAGTGAAATTGGCGAGGACAACGTACAATTACATGTTTCATGACAGGGACAGTTACCTGTCTGCATTAGGGACGTCTATTCGGCAAGTAACAGAAAAAGTGCAAGGCTACTGAAAAAACATGGGTTAAATATCCATCACAATTCATAGTTAAAACCCCTTCGCTTACAATGATGAGTCTGACACGTGCATCGAATTACAGAATTCTTACGATTTAAAACCGTATTTAGGTCATCGTAACAAATAATTTTAAATAGAAAAATCATCTGGACACGCTTAAATGTCTCAAGTATCCTTTACCATCTTAAAAAGATTGAAATAATAATAAATATCCCAAATGGGTGGTGACATCTTATTAGGAGGTTAAATAAAATCTTATGCCAAAGGGTTAAGGGTACCATGAATATCAAATTATGTTTAAGACTCTCAACTGAAATTATATTCCTGGTTTGGTTTTTTGCTTATTTTGTAATGGCACAAGAGCTATATTTGGAATATATTCCTGGGAAAAAGTTATTCTTCGGAACTTGCTGATCTATATCAAGCCGAAGATAGTGCAGAAATTGAACTTTAATGAAGCAAACTTTTGACAAGATAATAAAATTAATTGACAATGATTAGAAGCTCTTTTCTGTGCATTTTAAAACCGCAATGGTATTCTTTATAAATGTAAGAAAATTAAAATTATTTCTTTTTAAAATATATTTCATTACTACCACTATTTGTAATTTGCAGTAAAGTATAAAAGCATTAATTTTTTGATAAGCAACAAAAAATGGTATATTTTTGACCTTATTTTAAATTGCTGACCTTCAATTTGAAAGTTTAATTTAAGGGCAGCATAAGTAGTAAAAGGATGAAAAGTGACACAGCGCCACTGATTGGGCAGCTTTAAAGTTCATTACCTACAAACTGTTCGGTTCAAATCATAACAGTATTTCACATTTTGTTGGGGATAGGACTTTTAAAATCATTTAAAAGTATCTCAATTAAAGTTTCATCAGATTATTCAGGGGTGCGCGAGAAATTTCATGCGTGTTAATTAATCTTTACAAAGATATCAGGAAAAAGTATTTTCCAACTAACTTTGGGACATTTGGCTTAGTGCAATTAAGAACGACTGGCTTGTCAAGAAATGGACTTATTGAAATTGTTAAAAATTTTTAGAGTTTTTATTTGCGTGTTAATTTATTTTGAATAGTCCTGTTTTTTTATATTGCGCAAATATTAAATATTATTTTGAAAATTGAATCGTAAGGCAGATTTTATTTTTGGGATAATACACTATTGATTGATGAATTATTGTTACGTTGTATTGGAAATGATGTGTGAGGAAATTATTTTAATTTTTTGGTAAATGTTATGGAAAATGTTTTTTAAGTAGCGTTAGATTTAAATTAATCGATCGTGACCATTTAAAAAATGATTGGTAATTGAAGATGAATAAAATTTCCAAGTTCTTGTAATTTTGGTCTGGTGGTTTAGTTGTTTACATCAGGCGAATCTTCTCTCTCAAAAAAGAAGAAAACAATTATTTAATACGATTGACTATGATTAGCAATAAATATAAACGTTTTGTGTTGTTCTATCGTAAAGTGGAAAAAACAAAAGTAGGTTCATAGATATTGTCCCTAATCCAATTGAAAGATTTGTTCAAAAGTTGATACAAATCTACAAAAATTGTATACCAATACCAATTTTCATTCATTTAGTTTTCTTTGTTTTTGAGATATTATCTGAAAACTCTCGTGTATTGCCTTTACGGAACTATAGAACACCTCCATTTTTATTTAATTTGTCTTGATTTGATTCATTTTTATACGATAGAATATTGTAATCAATTTTTTACTAATTTCCTAATGGACTAGAATTTTAAAAATTCGTTCACTTGCGTTTTCAGGATGATAGTATACTATTTTAATATTTCATAACTTAATTATCGTTTAATTTAATTAAATTTTGGCTCCGTATGAGTTCCTGAACTTGGTTATTAGTTTGATAAGAAAAAGCTGATGTCTTGGATCCGTAATATAAATAAAAGAGTATAATAAATGAATGATTGAAGAGTAGAAAACTATTAAAGCTAGAAGTTCTGTGAACAGTAGGGAGAATAAGATCTGCCTTTCATCGCAGTCATTAAATGTTTAAATTAGCTAATTTTGGCCAACAATTTAGCCAATTTTTGTTTTTGAATGTGAATTATTTACACAAATATCTGCTTTCATCAGTTTTCATAAAATTATAATTGAATGTCTACGTTTATCCGATCCTACCATATGCAGTACTTTCACCGAACGTTTGGCGCAGCATAGCCAAATTTGGCTCTTGCGCCAATAAATCCCAAACCAACCAACCAACTACGTTTATCCGAATTAACAAAATTGCAAATAAATTTTGTTTGCTGTCATCGGTACTTTTGGAAGCATTTTCAATGGAACTTTGTTTTGCTAGAATCGTTGGAAAAAGTTGAGCATTACTTGAAATGGAAACTGTAAAATGGCCATCGTCATGAAACCGACTCAAAAACTAAAAATCCTTAAACATGCGTCGTTTTAAATGATTTGAAGAAAAATCAAGCGAAATTTGAAGAAACTCGAAGAAAGCGTTTGGTCTTGACTGCGTAACAAACAGACGAAATGTCAAACGGTCGAGTTGAAACAGAGCGTCTCTTTGCTCGGCGAATAAAACGATCAGTGGCGGCTCGTGAGCTCAGAAACGAGGAGGGCTGCAAAATTGTTTATCAAGAGAATACAATTTTAAAAGCTACATTATCTCTAAGTAGGCCAAATTTTTCAATTCAAAATCCATATGTGCAATTTCCTGCTTTTCAAACAAAGTAAATAACCAGCATATGACATTTTCTATTAGCTTTACTAACAAAACTTAAAGTGAATGTTGATGTGACGATTCCTCTGACGAAAATAATAATAATCGGAGCTCCATATATACACTTCCATCCTTGGCCAGTTCACTGGATAATACTCTTTCAAAAATGAATATCAAATAGATATATACAGAAAATTCATTTTTAAGCTAAAACATATTAAATACATTTTTTACTGAAATATTAGTTAATAGTACTGAAATAGGAGTGCTTTTAGAATAGTATTGTTTGCGTGAATCTATCGTCGCAACACGAACCGAATGCGAAACTCATAAACAGCCAATGAGATTGCAACTTGTGTGAGAGTGAGGAAAAATAGAAAACTATATTTAAAAAAAGCATCTTTTTTCGTTCATTTGGCTCCGTGCCAGCCAGAGCTGTGTTGACTTTTAGCCCATAGCCCGTTTAAGTTAAAGGAAGAAAGAGTTGCTTTTTCACTTCAGATTCTCTGATCAGTAAACGGATTTTTTTTTTGGGGGGGGGCAGATTATTGTGCAGCTCAGACCTGCGTCTCTCTTCGTTTGGATTCATTTTATGCCTTTTTTCAATTTTTTATTACTTTTTAGTGCATTTTCGTTAGTCATTGAACTCTGAGAGTGGAAAAAAAATCATATAACATTAAAAACGAAAAGTACAAGTTTAAAAATTAATTTCAAGGAATGCTGTAGTTTTGCAGCCCTAATGGACGAGCCGCCACTGAAAACGATTCTATTTTATAGTATACTGTGAAAAGTGACTCATGAAAAGTTGTTTCTCTTCAATTTGTTCAGTCTATAAATTTAGTTGCTTTTTAAGTTCTGCGCTTTATGTTTGAATTCGTCAGCAGTTAAAACTAATACAGTTTCCCTTTTAGCGCATTCAGTTTTAAGGGCATACGTTAATGCGATACCTAATGTGATCTCACGTTCCGTTTTTAGACAGCCTGCACAGTTGTTCGCAAACACAGCTTCACCATGCTTAAATGTTTCGTTTTCAGAAAGAGAGAAACACACGGAAAGATTTTTTTTAAAAAAAAAGCACGGAAAATTTAAAAAAAAAACAATTTGAAGGTGACGCCTGGTAGCGCGGCGATAAAAGGGCGCGCAGAATGAGACATACGCACGCAAAAGTCGGTCAGAAGGTTTTTTAAAATACACACGATATCACAAAAAATGACAGAATGTAACACTGGGAATGTTTCAACCGAAACACGTTGTGTCGATTTGTTCACTTTCATGTCAATAATTTGTAACATACGAAGTTTCGTGTAATCAGTTTAGACTAATGTGCCAGACACGAATGCACCAGTAGAAAGATTCATTTTTCCTTATAAAAATCAGCGAACGTTATTTATGAAAGTAAAATTTATTAAATTCCTGTCAAGAAAATGTAATTTCAAATCAATACAAAATAAACTCGAGTAAAATTTGTTATTTAGAAAAGTATAACACCACCAAAAAAGTATTTGTTTTAACGTGTTCGTTACTGCTTCACGTTTAATGTTTCAACCAAACACGTTGGGTGGAATTTTTCACTTTGATATCAATAATTTTTAACATACGAAGTTTCGATAATTAATGAATATATTTTATGTCTGCTCGTCAGCAATGCACCTGTAAAAAGTGTCTTTTTTCCTTATGAAAAAATTGCGGACGTTAATTACCGAAATATATTTTAAGAAATCCTGCCTTAAATTTATAATTGGAACTGAACACGAAACATACAAAAAAAAATTTGTTCTTCAGAAATATACAAGACATACCACACACATAATACCCTTTAAAATCATTTAAATGTATCTGAATTAAAGAATGATCATATAATTCAGTGTTCCGTGCGAAGTTTCATATGCATTAAGGTGGTCATCTGAAGTGCAGAATTTAGCGAAATCAGATCTTTACAATCATAACTCATTAATCACACGCTCTGATTCGATGTAAATGAAACAAAGTGGTTGGCATGTATTCTGAAGGCGTCTCCCACTGTGTATCCTGCTCTAAGGCACTTTGAGGCATTTAAAGGTAATGCGTATTACATAGTATGTATCTGTATACAAATAATTTCGTTTGCGCTTGAATAAGCTTTAAAAATCTTAGTCGTTAGCCGTAACAAGCGTTATGTTGTATCTCAAATTAAATATTCTTAGCATGATGCTTGGCAGAAAACGAAGCTTAAATCAGTCTGC
>BGPR01005191.1:0-97918 GCA_013235015.1 Araneus ventricosus | reverse complement strand
GCGCAAAAAATTAAATGAAGGAAACCTCAGACAACTATCATATTTGAGAAGAATATAGGCCAGTATGTCTATTATTTGCTTGAAAAAAATCAAAATTGCCTTTTTATTTCTAAAGGTTAAAATTAAGCTAAAAATAACAGCATTTTCTTCGTATTTTATGTGAAATCATTCATTTCAATGAAGAAAATAAACTATATAGGTAGAATAAAACAATTACACAGATTATACAATTATACATATTTACTTTTATTAATAAAAGTTCAACAAAATTAAACTTAAAATACATCTATCAATTTTTTTTTCATTATTTCTCTAATTTTTTTTTTTAAATCTGATTTAAGGTTTGTTGCTCAATTCTGTAGGACCTTCCAGTTGAAGATGTTGGGAACAGGTATTTTAAGTAATATATTTTTAAGTGGTACCCAACAAATGTCATCTTTAATAGGCCATGTAAACTGCTGTGAAGGTCCATGTGGACTCGTGAACTTTATAAGAAAATCATTCTTATCTGATGAAATGTCAGTCACATTACCTAGCCACCAATAGTTATCATACACACAACAAACAAATGAAGATATTGAAATTTGATTTGGGCTCACTACCAAACTTTCTTTTTTTAAAACCTTTGTTTCTTTCATTGATGATTGTGATAAATATGAAACAAGGATTTTAGATGTGCAGTTGGAAATGGGGATGTAACAATGATAGTTACTTGTCCCCAAAATAGCTGTTGGCACTTCATTAAATCATTGTTGAAGCTTGCTTTCAACTTCAATAACATTTACTGAAGGAACAAAAAAGAACTTAATATTTGTTATTGTAGCAGTGCAGAAGGAGAAAAGATCTTTTGCAGTTAAAATCTGATTATTGTAAGGTCTATGCAAACTTGTTCTTGCTGCTAATCGCTTGACAGTCCCACCAATGCCATCACATGAACTTTTGCCATGGCTTGTAGCAAAAAAGTACCACTCTGATTTCAATTCAAAATCAGATTCATGGTGGCAAATGTTGGCAAAGTTCTTACGATTTTTATACTGGGCTGAAGAGCCATCACTAAAATAGATGTTTCTTTACCAAAGGAAATTTTTCTTTTATGGAAGGGATTACAGCAGTTTGAAATGAAAATACTATTGCTGTATCTTGTATGGTGTGATCACTTTTTTCCCCTTCTACGCCCCTCTGTGCGAAGCGGACGTTGCAAATAAATTGTCCATGTGAATGGAACGGCGCAGGCTCACGCATGCTAAATTTTAGTGCAGATGTAAACTTTTTAGCTCATTTTAAATTTTTAACTCATTTTCTAATCATTCTGGTTAGTTGAGCTTTCCGGATACTTGAATGCGGATAATCGAGAATTTACTGTATTTGGAATGGAATTTGTCATTCGAATCAAGGTAAAACACCATTTGAGTTTTGTAGGGGAAAACGACCTTCAATAAAACATCTTAAACCTTTTGGGTGTAAAGCTTTTGTCCATACCCCTAAACAACTAAAAGAGAAGTTAGATATGATATCTAAATCGGGGATATTAGTTGGGTATGCCCTGCAAACTAAGGGATATAGGATATGGTTACTGGAATCTCATAAAGTAATAGAAACAATAAATGTAAGATTTGATGAATCAACACCAGTAAAAGTAGATTCAAATACTCATAAATTTGAACTAGTGGTAGCTGTCCTGGACCCTGATTACGTTACAAATAAAATTCCATTGAGAACTGTATCTTATATCCATAATAATGAAATCGTCCCTGATGAAATTGATAGAGAATCTAAATCCTCTGATGAAAGCGATATAGAATCTAAATCCTTTAGTGAAAAAGTGGTAAACTGGATTCGAAAGCCCGTTCCCAGGAATGATGGGAAATGAGCAGACATTTACTACTATGAGGAAGGTAAAAAACGACATTTAAGGTCACTTACTGAAGTTAAAGATTATTTTTCTGAAAACAAATTAAAATTTCAACCCAATCTTTTTAATTTTAAAGCAACTGATACATATTCTGGAATAGTTAGTGGGAATTATGAAAGCAGTAGCAGTGTGTCATTGGAATGACTATATGAGAATATTGTTATTCCCCAAATTTATCATCAAGCTATAAAATCGCATTATAAAGATAAATGGTTAGAAGCCATGCAGGATGAATTGCAAACCATGAAAGACAGAAAAGTCTGGGAATTACAAGAATTGACTGATGAATCCCAAGTTTTGGGATGTGTTTTTTTTTTTTATTTCAATTAAGCGAGATGATAAAAATAAGATTAAATGTTTTAAAGCTCATCTCGTTGCCCAAGGTTTCAAACAAAGGAAGGGTGAGTCTTTTGATGAGGTTTATAGTCCCGTAGTAAACTTTGGTATAATCAGATTTTTCTTTGCAATATTAGTTTGTTTTAACAAATGGCTACACCTGCAATGTGATGTCAAATGTGCTTATCTTTACGCCCTACTTAAAGGTCAAATATTCATGAAAAAACCACCTGGTTTTGATCAGAACCCAAATTTGGTTTGTCGACTTCAAAAGGCATTGTATGGTCTACATCAGAGTGGTAGAGCATGGTATTTCGAGATTCATAGAATATTAGGGGAGTTAGGATTTAAAAAGTTCAATTGGTGGAATTGCATTTATGTTTTTAATAAATATGTTGTCTTACTATTATACGTAGATGATATAATTCTTTTTGCGAAAACTCAAAGTTGGATCCATAAAGCTGTAAATCTTTTAAAACGAAAGTTTGACTTAAAGATATTGGGTAAAACTAAAAAGTTGCTTGGTGTTGAATTTTTAGAGGATAATAAAAATTTGTATATACATCAATCAGAATATATAAGTAAACTCTGTAAATCGTACGAAAAATACAAATTCCCTGTTTCATCATTACCCATTTCCAAAGGTGTAATTTACTCAAAGACCCAGTGTCCTCAAAATAATAATGAATTCGAAGAAGTGTCTAAAATTCTATATAGAAGTCTTGTCGGTAGTTTATCATTCCTAGCCGGAAGAACTAGACCAGATATTTCGTATGCAATAAACATTTTCTCCCAATTTCAGGAAAATCCTGGTATTACACATAGGAATGTTTTGTTAAAACTTTTAGGATACATTAGTTATACTAAAGATTTAAGACTGAATCTTTCAAATATTCAAGATTTGAATTTAACTGCATATTCTGATGCTGATTTTGCAAATAACCGTGATGATCATATATCTATGAATGGACAAATTGTATTCACCGACCAAGTCCAGGCACTTGGCGATCTTTTAAGAAAAAATCAATTTGTTTCAGTTCTATGGAATCAGAATTTGTAGCATTAACTGAAACCACTAAAGAATTAATATGGTTACAGCATATTTTAACAGAATGTTTGGAATTTAACTTGATATCACTAAATAATGTAAAGTCTACTTTATGTGTAGATAACCAAGCTGCTATTTACTTTGTAAAATCACATATTGAAAATTATAGAACAAAACATATTGATATTGAACATTAAATTATTCTTTGTTAAAGATTTAATATATCAAGAACTGTTTGATATTAAATATATTCAAAATAAATTGAATTTTGCTGATATTTTTACAAAACCCCTAAGTAAATTTGAACTACAGAAATTTAAGGATTGTATATATAAAATATAAATTGTTTTTGTATGTGTATAATGATAAATTTTGATATTACTTGTATATTTTTGTATTTCATGTGTATTTTCACTGCATATTTAAAGTTTATATGTGTAAATAAAGTTGAAATACATTGCATAATTTTTATTGGATGCAAAAACTAAGTTTTGAGTTAAAGCTTAGCTACCCTTGGACTTATAAAAGATTAAAGTGTTACGGGTAAAATTTAATTTCATAATAGATGCAAAATGTGAAGAGGAGGGCCATTGTTGACGAAACTTCAATTTTTGTCATTCACATTTGCATAATGTTCGATTTATCTGCTTTTGGTGAAGAAGAGGATTTGAACCTCGGTTCTTGATTTGTTATGACGTCATTCCAAAGATGGGAATGTTTAGTTATTGCATAATAAGTATATATAGCAGAATTGGAGTGATGTCTTGTTATGATGAATTATCATGATGATTATGTATGTATTATTATGATATGTTTTCTTTATGAACTCCAGTTGAGTTCATTTATCAGTTTTAAATGCTTTTAATAAAATTATCTTCTCAAAATTGTGGCTCCTTGTTATATCATCGTAAGAACCACTGCCACAATCTTCACCACTATCAGTCTTAATGTAGTTTTTGAATTTTTTAAGGTACGTAGATGTGTGGTGTTTTGAATGATTTCTGTTAAAAGATGGTTTTCCATGCAAGTTAAAGTGGAATTTCTTTTATTTATTTTTAATTATTAAACTGTAGAATAGTGATTTTTTTCTCATTTTAAATTTTTCTTGCTGCCCATGGTTTTTTTGCATTTGTGACAAGCACCGGTTTATGTTCTATTTCCTTCTGAATCTTATGGAGATGACATAGGGTGTGGACATGAACTTACAGTTTAAAGTCTTGATTACATATTCTTTGATAAAATTATTGTAAGATTAATAAATTATTATTATAAAAGAAATGTAAATAAACAAGATTGCCGAAAATGAAAATATCATTTGCTATTTTTAACCTTATTGTCATATATATATGTAAGATCAGGCTTTATAAAGGAGAAAGGCAGTCCATTTTCATCAAGGAAGAGACGAATTTTGTTTAGATCTTCTTTTATTTAGGCATCAGGTTTTATTTCTTCATAGCTAAAAATATTTAATTTATTTGCAGCTCCATGACCAGAATTTAGAAGTTTTTACGCCCGCCCGGCGCGTTGTTGTTGAATGATTACATGCTGGCGTGAAAAAGGGCAGAAATGAATGCGCAGAACGCTTAAGTACCCAGAATAGGGAATTCCCCTTGAAACTCGTGATTTGAAAGGAAAGTTGTAGTGCGTTAATTATTATGAAAGTAGAAGTATTTAAAATGAGGTGTCGTTAAGATTATTTAGGAAAGTTAAAAAAATTAAATTATCACATATATATATGTGTATTGTTATTTATCTGTATAACAGTGACTCGCAGTGAAAAGTAAAAAGTAAAAACCCCTCGTAAAAATATTTTTGGAAAGCTTTCATCGTTTCCCAAAAACTGTGATTATGTGTACAATGAATTCTTCTAACAAACAATCATCCAATAAACTTATTGAAGATTGCCAACATAAATATTAAATATATGCAAGGAGAAATAGACCAGCAGTAAGCAAAACGAATGAAATGATGAGGCTTGAAATGATGGCATTCGTAGGCATTCTTTATCTCTTAGGGAGCAAAAGGATGTTAAAATTAAACCTTTGAGAACATACATTATAGTATTCACTATTGAAAACTAAGGTACTTGGGTGTAAAGAAGCTTAATCAGTGAAAAGCAATGTGGTGTACTGAGTGCTCTGCCCGTGCCTTATTGTTATGGGTAAATAGCCGTTAATGCCCCATGCTCACCCTGCTGAGAACACGGGACTAAGAGACTCCATATTGGTAGAGTACCAGATTACTGAGAATCTACTCTATTTTCATAAGGTAGTTATTTTTCCATTAATTTTGCTCAGTTCTTTATAATTTGGAATTATGATTTTCTCCGTGGATAAATTATTTCACAGTCTTTAAAAAATGAAAATATGCCAAATTCAGTTTGCAGAGTCAAAAGAATGGATTTCTCCTCCCCTTAAAAGATATAGATAACCATGTCGATAAAAATGACAGTTATTTACCCCTCTATAAAATCCAAGTGTGGTTCCCATTTTGAAATGTATTTCAGAAGTCATTTACTATGCTATTTATTTCTGAGTATTGAGAACTGAAGTTATAGTGAAATTTTCTGTTCAGAGTAATAATTTTGTGCTATTTATTTTTTGTTGAAATATCATTTTTGCTTTGATTACTTGTTCTCAAATTACGAAAAGAATAACTTAGTATCTATAATATAATCATCGTCCGAAGTCGCTAACGCTCAGGAAATTGGGCATGGCTACGTGCCAATCACACCAGCAGCATGGAATGGTTTGCCCAGAGGGTTTGGGGAACAGGGAGGGTTCTTAGAATTCAGAGAGTGGTTCGTAGTCCCATGCGTTTCCGTTTTTGAATTAGTGTTTTTGGTACCCATCACGAACACAATTTTTTGTAATGTAAATGTTCAATCACAATTTCGTGTAATAAAGATCATGAAATGTTTTTAAAATTCATTGACAAATCAGAAATCATGAATCGTCTATTGGAAGAACTTTTTCATCGATACAGTGCAACAATGCTTCGGTTATCAACGGCAAGTGTCCACTGCGCTGCTCGTTGTGGACATTTTCCCTTCCTGCGTTAAACATCCTAACCCACTTTCGCACCATACCTTCACGCATTGCATTCTCTCTGTAAGTTTCACTGATCTGATGATAAATTTCACAAGGTCGAACATTTCTCGCATTCAAAAACTTGATAACGGCTCTTATTTCACAGCTGTTGGGCCGATCGTTTTAAGCATGATTACCGACAAACAATGACTTCAAACGTAAACAAACAAAATGGCTAGGCTAATTCGTTCTCGATTTGAAGTATGTAACTACATGTGCTGTCAGATGTGCGGGAGATATGCGCAAATGGTACTTACTTTCTGGATGAGCTTAGTATATAGTATATGTAAAGTTCTGTTGTTGTTTAGAGTAGAGATGTTTCAACTAACATTACAGTCATGGTGAAATATAGAAATCTTTTATTCCAATTTTCACATACTGTTTAACTCGGTGTAGAATTATTGGAGAATTTTGCAAAGATTTTTTTAGATGCTTACAAATTATGACTATTACAGGGATGTTTTACCCAGAACAATGCAGATTACTGTTAAGTGTCCAAAAGTAGAAAGAGCTTGTTGAAAGAGCAGTTGCTCTATTAAAGCATTTGATAATGGAGAATCCCCAATTTTTAAAGTAGAAGTGGATTTTTTTTTCGTTTAAGAATTAAGTGCCATTTTTATCATACCATTATAATTATTTTAACAGTGTGTACAGATTGAATTCATCACATATATATGTAGAGTGAATGTGGTATTTACCTTGACCAAAAGAACATAGTAAGAAACCTGAATAATGAATGGTGCATGCTAAATCTGGCGAAGGGCTAATGTCCTCATGCAGATATGGAGTGGAAGTTTGGAGAAGGGGTGCTGATTTGAGTGTCGTCCTCATCATCAAAAGTGAATCACAGTTCAAAATGAGGTCCATCCCAAAATAATTGTCATGTAGTTTCAAAAACTTGTCAGAAAAGCTATAATTATTAATGCCTACGTTTAAACATGCTTATGTAAGTAATATCAAACATTTAAATAAAAAGGGGTGGGGAAGTTGTAATTTTCGACTGAAAATATCAGTTAATATCTTTAAAATGCGAAATTTGAGGGGGAAAAAAATTTAATATTCCAGGCAAAAGTTATGGTTAACTAAAATGCTTTATTTTACTGTTTTCAATCGGCATGTGCAGCAAACTGGTGATGTTGTGGATGGTTTTTTATTTTAACACTAGAAAGGCAGTGTTTTCTATATACATAGAAAGACTAGGAGCAGTCATTTTGACCGCTATCTTTTAATGACCAAAAACAATACTATTTTCAAGATTTGTTTGCTGAAACAAGTTTTTTAATACATTTTGTTATTAAATTTTACATTTTCTACACATTAATTTCCTGTTCATCACTTTTCTTTGTTTTATAATATTTTTTTCCTAGAAAATGCAATATATATGTAAACAATTATTGATAAAATGCAATGAATGCAAAATAAAGCACATTATACATAGGAAATTTCTTTCAATTACAAAAAATATTTTAAATATATATCTTGTATGTATTTTTAAAGTTATCATATATTTAAAAAATATAAATATTACAAATTGATTTACTTGCATTACTGTTTCGTACAGTTTCTACAAATACTCAACTTTATCATTTTGCTTGTACAAGAGCCGCAAACTGACTTTTTGGAATCGCAACAAATGTTCATAGTTTTATTACGGCATCTGTTTATTTGACATTGCTTGTTCTTCCTGCTTGAGGCAGTGGGTCCATCATCTGTACCTGGAGTAAAATCGGAAAGCGTAGATGTCTTAGAGAGAACATAATTGTTTTGCAGCTCATCAGCTAAATTCAAGATATAATCACAACGTTTGATTTTTGTACCAACAACTTCCTTATTAATTACCCAAGCATTGATAGCAGCTAAATAGAGGATATTGAAAAAATCCATCATCGGGAAGTGGATTTAGTTGAATACTTTCCTGCCATCTGATCAAGTACATCAACGCCGTATTTAGTCAAGTTATAAAATTTAATAACCTTAGGAGTCTTCTTTTTCATTGCATTCAAATTCGAGTTGTAGGTTTAAGAGTGCTTAGCAGTAGAACATATTTGTTTTTCTTTTCTTGGTATTTCATCAGGGTTATATTATCGTGCTTGAGAACTTCGCTTGAATACATTTCAAGCACTTCTTGCATGTTGTGAATTGATGTTATATAGATAAATTTTCTTCATTTTCAATTTTAGAGGAGAAATCGTTTTGTGGAATTTCTGTAAAATGTTCATCCAATGAAGTTGGTTCACTTTCATTGCCAGAAATGTATGCATTTGGTGAAAAATCACATTTTTCATCAGAAGAATTGGTTTCAGATAAATTATGCAACATTTGTAAAATTTCTTTTTCAACAAATGATTCTTCGTGACATCATGAGAGAAAATATATGAGTGAACAGGCAAAAAACATCCAAAGAAATGAATATCTGCCATTTCAATAAAGCAGAATCTTCAGACGCAAAAAGAATTGCTGAGAATTGCAATCTTCACTTCCCCCCCCCCCCCTTCATTTATATTCCTTCGCATCAAATTATCATCACAAAACAAAACATTAAAAGAGTAGAAAGAATAACAGTAGACAAAGCAAAAAATAGAGTAATCAAACATCATACAATGTGGATGTTTGTTTAGCGGTCAAAATGACCGCAGTCAGTCTTTCTAGGTATAAACATTTATAGTGTCGGTAATAACGAGCAAAAAGAAATAATTTTTATTTTACATGTTCTCTATGAATAATTGAGAAAAGTCAATGAACGAATAAGAAATCGAAGGAAAAAGAAAGGAAATATGAGCGTTTGAAATACATTTGCGTTCAAAATGACCGCTACCTTCTTTCTAGTGTTAACTTATTTTGGAATATTAGTAGGTAGTTTACTATATTATGAAATTTTGTACAGTTTATTATATTATGAAATTTGATATTCTTGTCTTGAAATCTCTTACTCACTCTATATAATTATATTTGAATAAATGTTTTGTAAAAATGTTTGCTACATAGTGCTTGCTTTTTACTTCCATGATTCATGACATTAACTGATTTACTCATTTTAAATTAAATAAGAATATTTTGATGAATTCTTTGCCATTTTGAACTCTGACTAGTATAAAAATAAATAAGCATGGAATTTATTTCCTTTACTTATTTGTACTTTTGAACATTTTCAGAAATAGTTGAAGAAGTTCAACTTCGGAAATATGGAAAGTTTTTAGAAGGGTATTGTAATCAACTCAAAGGAATAGAACATGCTTTGGATGAAAATTCGGATGATGTCTGGAAATATCAGCTTGATCCAGTTTCACTTATGGTAAGCTTTTCACTAGTCATCTTTGTTTCTCTACTTGTTTATTGAGAAATACCTTTTTGTAAATTTTTCTTTTGGATACAAACAAAGTTGGATTAATATTAAAATTAACTGATTCTTAAAAATCTATATCGCGTTTTGTAAGCATTGTTGCTAGTGAATTCATTTGTCAAAACCAGCAAAGAAACAGCGATTTCTAGAGATATGTAAGGCTAGTTCTTACATGTTACTTTATAGGAATTGTTGTTTTATGTATGAGTTTAATTTCCAGAAATATTCTTAACCTTCTATAGAGTATTCTTTCTTTTTTTATTGTCAGTATCGCTGTATAAAATGAAAGGTTTTTACAAAATGTATTGCAAATTATGTTTTTAGCTGAATATCCTAAAGATTTATAAAATTTGTGTCCTAAAAGAAGAAAATCTCCATTATGATCCCAGCTTGAGATTTGTTAAAAAACAAATGAGAAAATTTGCATTTCAAACTATCGTTGGAAGTATATTTCTTTGAAAACAAGAATCAGAATCTTCTACATGTTTTAAAATTTGATATTTAAACATTAAGAAATTAAAAAATATCTTTATTCACTTGTTTAAACAACATATTGCATTTTAATTAATTGTTAATTGCGTCAGTAAATTTTGCACATGTACATTAAAAATTGACAACTTTTTGGGACAAATGTTTTATAACTATTAATTAGTTATAGCTAGTCAGAAACACTATATGAATTCTAAAAAATATATAAAATAAAACATGTTTTGAGCATATATTTTATATAAAGTAAAGTATAAGTAATTCTGGCCAATCCATTGTCTGTCTTTGCATTTATTCATTCTATGAAGCATTTTATTTATGGCATACTCAACAATCCAGATGATTACATTGTATGATATGTTTTTATTTATATAAAGTGATTATGATTTAGTGCTTTTGAACAGTGGCATGTTTAACTTGTTTATTATGGTTTCTGTTGAAGAGACTTTTATTAGCATTATATTGTAACAAAAACATATGTTGCAACAATAATATCAATGTTGCTAATATTTTACTCAGAAATCATGTAATGCTGTTTTGATTATAAATACATGTACTAATTTATTTCTGTGTGATGGATGTATCCACTGTCTGTTACTTCCAATTTTGAAATGCTTTGGTTCAAACAAAATAACTAAGTGTGTTGTTCTTCATAGAAATATGAATACTTTTAAACAGATTTATTTGAAAAAAAAAAATTAGTTTACAAACTATCAACTTTAGGAACTCTGCCTAAATAATGTCATCCATTTATTAAAAAAAAAACATTTTAACAAGCTTACTACAACTATTATCCTATCATTTTTTAAACCTCTTTATGAGATTATATGAAAGAAATACCAGATATTTCTTGTCATGTTTTATGGATTTTCAGAATGTATCGATTTTTGCAGTTAATTTTCATTATTGATTATATAACTTTTAAAGTTGCTTAATAAGCAGATTAATAAACCTTTAGATTTAACTGCATTATTATGGGTGTGATTTTATTTCATTCTATAATTTTCATTTCATAGTTGTAAGTGCTTACCTTTAGAACATATTCCTAAAATTTTATGAAAAAATAATTGAGATTTCCTTGCAAATCGTATCCCAGTTTTTGTGTCTATCAAATAAATAGTATCTGCCATGTTGTCTTTTCTAAAATATAAATAGAAATCTAAAATATAAATAATCACTTTAAAATTTATATTGTGAAACTTTTGTGCCCCTTAGTAGTACTAGGTTTTCAAAGCTATTATTTTTCCTTGTAATGATTTTCTGAAAATATTTGATAATTTGTTTCAGCATATTTGTATTAAAATAATTTTATTTTGTAGTTGCTTCCAAAAGAAAAGACTACTATCCTTGACTTAATTTCCACAGACAATCGAGTTTTAAATAAAATAATTTCGGTTCTTGCTGTATTATGTTGTGAAGTTGAAGACCTATGTTGTGAAGCCAAAAGAAAATATTTCCCAGCTCTATTATTCTATGGAGAAGGAGGTTAGGTGCTTTTATTATTTTTTTGTTTTATTATAGTCTTGTTTTGCTAAAAGTGAATCTTTTAAAGTATGTTGCTTAATCCATAACATAGGTTATAATAATTTGTTTTATACTAATAATTTATTTTTATAGGCATAAAAATTGAATAAATTTGTTATTATTATTATTTTTTATTTCAGAAATAATACTTTTAAATTTAATTTTTAAATATATATATGTTAGTTTCTTAAGTATTGAAAAAAAATTTCCAATCAACTTATTAACTTCGATTTGTTATGAATTATTTTTGCAGTGAATAAAGTTTAAAATCACATCATCTTTTTTATGTAGAATCCTCTGAAAGAGATGCACTTCAGGATGGTGAGGCTCACATATGTATTGGTCGAATGATTCCATTTATGCAGGTTGTATGAAGTTTTAAAATTTTATTTTTATACTCTGATTTTCACCTTTCCTTAAAAAATTCTTTTAAAAAACAAGAGAAAAAGTTTCTAAATTTCGTATGTTACCAACCTGACTTTCAGTGATGCATCATTATGGATAAAACAATGGCTGACCCTGGGCCATTTAGTACCATTTTTTTCTGTTTATTTCAATTGGATTTCTGCAACTTTTTCCACTCTTGCTCCATGCAGTCCCACTTGGAGTCAGAAATCAAAGTTTAAGAACATCTGGCATAAATATTTAAAAAATGATGATCTCTAATGAATGAAGTTTGATTGAAGAAATAGGAAAACTAAAAGTTTTAAACCATTTAATTGATGGAAACTGGATGGTGATAGGAAGCTTTGGTCTTTATAATGAAGCCATGGAACATCAAAACCTCAATTAAAAAGCTGTACCTAATGATACCTGTTACTTTTTCTTTTCCCTTTAAATTTAAGTTAGATGAATTCATATTCTATTGTTATTAATTGAAATAGGGGGAAAGAAAAATCATTTCTGAGGAATAAAGTGAAAGTCCAATAACAGTAGTAGTTTTATCATTCACAACAACTTATCACTACATCGAAATCATTGCCATACAGTTAAAAAAAAATGATAACAAAATCAGTTAAAACATGGAAATAAATATTGATTCTAGTCTATCACCATGATAGTTTTAAAGGGCCTTTTTTTAGAGTTCTTTCTAGCTAAAAAAAAAAAAAAAAAAGCACAGACATTTTTGGTGTGTTGTTTCTTTTTTCTGTTAAACTTATATATATTTATAGTTTTGCTGTATATTAATTGTGCAAAGAAAATTCTATATCTCAGCATGTTAAAATATATTTAATCCTCTATTTCTATTTTAATACTTGAAATGTTTTAAACCCAATTTGTATTGTTTGCAATTACTAAACTTTCATTAGGTAAAATTCCTTTTTATAATTCTGTGTATACTTTTCAGGAACTTTCTTGTTTTGTTAATCACATTTACAGTGTTGTTAAAAACATTGTTCATCAACTTAGTGCATTGTATACCAGTGGCAAAAATGGTGTTCCAGTAATTATTGATGTGACTGATGTACATTTCCAGGTAAGATTTTTAAACTTTTTTTGATAAAGAATAGTTTTAGAGTAAAAGTGTTATTTATAAAATATAATGTGATGGATGTGTAATGGTTATTTGTCTTTAAAGTAATAAGATGTTTTGTAAATTATGCTTCCCCCCCCCTTAACATCAATATATGTAACTTGCAGTACCCGTATTACACTATCTGGCATGTTGAATGTCAGCAAAATGAAAAAACAACATAAAATAAAGTTTTAAAAGTGAAAAAAAAAATTGATTTTGCATGTTTATTTTTCTTTGCAACAGTGATATTGTGTGCGGATAAAAATCGAAACAATTTGTAAAAATGAAGGTAAGTTCAAAAAAAGAATCGATGAAGTTATAGTTTGCTGCAAATAATGCTATTTGAATTGAAATTGTGTAAACATTTTTTCATGATTTTTGGAACTACCTGCTGGTTTGCCTCTCAAATGGAGTATTAATTCAGTTCATCCTTTTTTGTCACTATCGAAGATGGTGGCCGTTTGACAAGCATTTTAACAGTTGGCATAAGTTTCAAGAACTTGGCAATGAAACCATGTTGTACTCTTAAGTCTAACCAATGATTACAACTAATTAATGGTTGATTAAAAATCAAAGAAAAAGTATTTTGACCTTTAAACTGAAACAACATACAATTTATTGTTATTATTATTTATTAAAACACATTTATTGATTCAGCATATTGAATGATATAATGAAATATCAAATCATTGGTCTTTGTATATCTGATTTTATAGATTGAGAAACTGGTAGATCCAAGGTTTATTTATGGATAAGAAGATGAATATAAAAAACTTCTGTTGATATTAAATTTTTTGTTTGCTTTTTCTGAATATTCTTTCCATAAATGAACATGAAAATAAAAATATTTAATTTTGGATTCATATTTTAACATATGTTTTGCTTGTATCTTTCAGTGTACATTAGAACTGCTGAAAAGCTGAGGGTTAAATTATTGAATAAACTAATGAAATGTCAAAAGTAAAGGAAAGAGCTCTAATAATTACCTATTTTTTACATTTGTGTATATTGAGACAGCTTCTAGTTCTTTTTTCTTGTAAATCTACAGTTGTTTTGATTACAGTTACCTAAATTTGATATTCAGATGGTTCTCAATGCGATGTTTAAAAGGAGAAAAATTGAAGGTTGCCATTGGAAAAATCAAAGGTGATATAAAAATAAATATGAAGATGGCCCTTGATGCCAAAGTGACGTTAGTATTTAAAGAGGACACATTAATAAATTAAATGACACAATTTTCTTTATTTTAACATCTGTAGATTGTGAACAATAAGAAGTGTTTGGATATTTTTTTGTTGGACGGTACAAAAATATGCCACTAAATAAATGACTAAAATAAAATGTTGATACTTAAAATGTACCACCAGACTTGATGCAGTTAAAAAAACCCTCTCATTTCCTTTAAATGCATTTTACGTGATAAGCTATTTGTTTTTGTGCGATGAATTGAAATGAAACAAGCTTTGTTTAAGTGCATCATTATGTTTGTAAATAATTAATTGATGAAATATTTAATGATTCAAAAGTAAAAAGAATAAACCTCAGATTATTTTTTAAGTCATACTTACTTATTGCTGTCTTAGGAAAGTCTGTGGTTTTCAAAAAATAAAATTTTTATACAGCAGTCTTATTTTAATAACATTTTTTGTTTGTTTTAGATAGTTTACAAGCATTTAGGATCGTTGCTGACGATCTTGGTGACTTTGGATGAGATTATTGATGGTCAGGAGACCTTAAGAGAACATTGGACTCAGTATAAACGGATGTTAGTTTCGATACATCACAATTCATCAAAATTAGGTTTTGTCTCTGAAAAATTGAGACCATTTGAAAAGCTGATTGGCAAACTTGAAAAGCAATTGTTAGGAGGAGGCATATTTCAGGTAAGTTTCTGTATGTTAACTCTTTATGATGCAAGTTTTTTAAACCCTTTTCTGATTCACCTTTATATGTATACTAATTTATTCTAACAGATTTTGATTATATGATGTATAATTTAGCAATAAACACACACAAAGAAAAAAAAACAAATCAAAAGACAAGAAAGAAAGGTGAAAAAATTATGGAAAGAATATCATGGAATATTGCTCATTGGGGGGGGGGATATATCAATTATATTCAAAAACTGTTTCAGAAGTCACCAGTTTTTAAATATCATTAGGATATTTCCTCCCCTTACATGTTAACATTTCAATGCACGATTTTTTGAAATTTAAAATGTTTTTGGCACGAGAAGTTCACATATGACAACAGAAAAATACACAAAAAAATCAAAATAGAATTATGATATTTTTAAATCGAATTTAATGAATGTATCAAATCACTATTTCTTTTTTTATGAAACAATAAAAAAAGTCTTAAAAGTAATATCAAATGGTAAATACTTGTAGCAGCAATTGATGAAACCATCAAAGATGCAAGACTCCTTTTAAATCCCAAAAACTGCGTAAATATGTCAATAGGTGTATTGGGAATTGAATAACTGACTAATAACGACTTATCAATAGGACCTGTGCTGTCCATGGAAAATGGAACAAATGATTATTATCCGGTCTCTTATGATATTTCTAATCTGATACATCATGTACAAGTGGACAAAAATTTTTCTATTCATTATTAACCTGAAAAATAATATGTATCGAATTCAATACAGTATGCAGTGAAGGGTTAGCAGATCCAACCATACAGTCTTGACCTAGCTCAATCAGATTAACATTTTTTTCATCTTTTCAAAACTTTTTGAATCTTAAAATTTCAATAATAGTGTCAAATAGCACTAGGATCAGTTTTTTTTCTAATAAAACCAGAAGTTTTATGAACTTAAAGTTAAGATATTGCCTGAAAGATGACTAAGGTAAAAGAATAACAACATTTAAAAAAAGCTGTCAATATGTTGCTGAATAAAGTTATTCTGTACCGTGAAAAAAAATTCTTCTTTTTTGTTTAAAAAAAACCCTGAAATTAGTTGCCAACCCAATGACATTTGATATTGTTATTTTATTATTACTTTGAATACTTAATTTGTAAATGCTATGCTTAGAACAATTGTATTCCTAGATTTCTAAAAACTGCATGCTGTTTTAATACAGATATTTTCGGAATAAAGTGATACAAATTGGAAATTCTGGAAATTTTTTGGTTAATTTATGATATATTATTGTCCTTTTAATTTATATAGAATATTATTTTCCATATAATGTGCATTATGGCTATGTGTTTTGTAATTTGCAGTACTTCTGGTACTGCAATTAAAACACCTACATATGTAGAATGTTATTCTATTTTTAATCAAAGTTATATATATATATATTTATATTTCCACTACTAAAGCTATTATAGCTCAATTATATGTGTTAGATATTTCTTTTTGTAGGAGTGTGTTGAACAAAATTTTGATGATGGCAAAAATTTTGTGTCAAAAAATAGTGCTTTTGCTGAAGAATTTGCACTTAATATCAGGAATCAGTTTTCAGTTGTTGAATCAAAACTAGGTTTGTATAGCAATTATTATTATTATTTATTCAAGTACATATCATCAAAGTTTTCAACTTACATCTACATGAAAGATACTCACTTTTTTAAGGTGAAGCGAACGATGAATTTGATGCTCGTTTGAAACTGCCGGATATTTGCTGCTTGTTTGTGCTACACTTCCATTTATTTCGTAGTGCTGATAAAAAATTTTTTAAAGCCTTGTGGGACACGCATAAAAAGGTAAAGTTTTAATCTTTGCCAGCTACTTCTGATTTATTTTTGTTTAAATTTTCCACGTAGCATGAATTTTGCACTGTTTATATGAAAGTCTTTCTGTTAATACATACTTAATGTTTTTGTATCATTCTCACCAAGGCGGACCATTTTGCCAAGTCTGCTTTAGATTTGGCAATGTGTCTAAATTTTATCTTGTACCTTACATTTACTAAAAAATATAATAGTTTGTGTAATTAAAATATACCATTAAAATGTTATATAAAACTGCATCTTTGCATTTTATTTATATTGTTTTGTTTAAAAATGTTCTTTTTTTAAAATTATATGATTTGTTTTCTAATTCATGATGTATTTTTTCTCAAGTTCTCGAAAATCAAATAATTACTAAAACTTTTAAAGCTTATTTCATCTTTGCATGTTTGTTTTAAAATCTGTTTCATTCAATAACGGTCTGAAATCCTTTTTCATTTTTAGTCTTTTTCTTCTTTTCTTCATTTTTTTTGCATCCTTGCCTTACCATAATTTCACTTGGGAGCTCAGATTGGCAATCGTAATGTAATTGTATGAAATGAGCAAAGTCGAATTATAATAATTATGATTATTGTTCAAATATACCAGGCATTGAAGGTTTTGCATTTGTAAAAAATCACTTCTTACTTGTTTGTGGTTTCTTATTTCTTGTAATACTTTGTTATTCACATCTGTAAAGAGATGATGAGCATTTCACATATTTTACATGACAAAATTCACATCTGTGCAGAATTGTAAGTGTTGCTAAATAACTCTTCTTTTTAGAGAAAATGCTCAGTTTTTTTTGTTTGTTTGTTTCCACAGCTATTTTAAATGTTTTGGCATATTAAATTATTGTGTAAAATATTCGTGTTTATTCTTAACAGTTATAAGGTATTTTTCACTTTTTCAAAAATGTTTCTTCATGTATGAATTCATTGTTGATTAAACTTATGTTTTGTTTCTTGATAGGTTCCTGCTGTGCCATTAATCAGTAATATTCTGTGGTTCCCAGATTTATTCTTATTAAGACGTTTACAAGTATTGGCTCGAAATGTTGAAAGGAAAGCTCAAGAAGCTGTAAAACTTTCTAGACAAACATATTTGATGCAGCGCAATCAGAATCTTTCCAAGTAAGTCTCTTAGTTCTGTCATTACTGGAACTAATTTTATTGAAATCACTGAACATATTTTACATGCTACAAATGTTGAAACTATATTACAAGTGTATTATGATTTGTTTATATTTTTTACAGAGATGTCCAAAATTACTATGTCCAAACATTGACCTGGATGATTGAAATGGATTCTTGCCTCAAAGATACGGGGAAATTGCTTGATGACTTGAACAGGAAATGTTCCTTATTATTACAGGTTCTATTATTGCATAATTGGTTTCTAAATCAACAGATTCTCACTCTCTTGTTCTTTCCCAAGATCTTGATCTAGTCTTTACTTTTAGATTTTGGGCTTACGAGGGGGATACTGGTGATAAAACAGGGAAGTTCTCTTTTTACGTAATTAGAAGATAACATCTACAGTTTTCCTCGAATGCTTGTGCAGATTACTGTTATTTTTCCATATTTAACAATCAAATTACCACCATACATGGGGTAACTGAATAGGGCAGGGGCATCAAAAGTAGACCGATAAATGCAAAGAAATATAATATACAGTCCCTCAAAAAGTGGGCGTTGCCTTCTACAGTGGGAATTCGCAATTTTTTGTAAATATTTCGGAAACTATTATAGATATGCACTTGATTTTTTGGATACTGGCATTATAACGTCTCGGCTTCGCTCTCATGCAAAAAAATTGTTACAATTCACTTTTTTTTCACAGTCATGTTTAAATTTTTTAAAAAAATTATAAATATTTTTTATTTATGAATTTTTTTCATGACTTTATGTAAAAAAAAAATAGTGTTCTTGTAGCAAGTGAAAAACTTTTTGAAAATATATAATACTTTCCAAGATATCGTCAAAAGTTCATAAAATTAATTTAACATGGGAAAGGCCACTTTTCAAAACCCTATAACTCTCGAAATTTTAATCAAAATTCTATAAAAATTTTTGGGGAGGCTAATTTAATGACGGGGAGTCGATTCTGTGAAAAAAAATTGAATGGGAAAATTCCAAGATGGCTGTTAATTAACTATGTTAATTAATTCGGTTAATCAGTTTTTTGTTCTGAATAAACCTGCCCTATTGAGCCATTAACATCGACACTAGTTTTGCAAAGATTCAATAAATATATATCAGTTACAGAGGTGTCCCATTCATTTTGTGGACGACTGTACAGCCCGAAACAAAGGTAAAAATTCTGTTAGTATAGCTTTTGTACCAGCCATAAGGAAAAGGTTAATATTGTAATATGCATAACAAGTGCAAAAATATATTATTTAATATATGTATATATGTTGAGTGTTTAAAATTATTGTTTGAGATCCTGTTTTCATTCGTGTAATCTCTTTAAATGGTGTAGCCTTTTAATAAAGTTGGCATTGATTAATTAAAGACAAGACATAGAAAAAATTTCTGAATATTATCATTCCTTCTAAATTGGCAGCATAAGAGGAAATTGAATTAAATATATTTATATATACGTAAGCATTGAATTATTATTATAAAAGGGACACTGATGGAGAAAGAGAGAAATTCTTCCCCTCTTTTCATGTAATTAGAAGATAAGTAGAGAGATAAAGTGTTTATCATTTATGTATGATTTCAGTATGCAAAAGTGAGATGAAATTGCGAAGTGTTTAAAATTCTATCCGTAAGGGTAACTGTCATTCAAAGATATTCATCTTATTTTTTATACTGTTCATTTCTTTGTTCACTAGTTATACAGAGTGGGTATAAAAAATTTGCTGTTATATCAGCCCCTAGCAATCACTCTGTTCAAGGAAATGGAACAGAATTGTGGATGCAAGGGTTTTAAGGTATGCCCTCAAGAATGATATGGGGGGAAAAAAACAGTCCGTCTCTCACAGTTTTGGTTACAGTGACAAGATTTCAAATGGCAGCTCTTTCATTTTTTAAAAATTAAAATGTTATTTTCACAGTGATAAACCACAAATGTCATTGGTATGGTACTTGTTTTGTATGAAAAATTGCCATGGTACATGTTTCAGTGCTATCCATCATCTGCTGCATTCAGTGTCATTGTATTCTGAATTATATTGTCAAGAAAGATATTAACCTATAGACTAAAATTGTTTCTGACAGAAATTTAAAATGTTCGAAATATAACATGAACACGTTTAAAACCAACCATGTCATAAAGATAACAGCTGTATTAAGTTTTGAAGTACCCTGTATTATGCTTTTGTATCATATAAATCTGTAGCCTAAATTTTAGTTTTCTATCTTCTTTCCTTTATTTGTATACAGTAGAGCACCGATTATCCGAACTCCAATTATCGTAAATTCCAATTATCCGAACACCCTTATTCGATCAATTCTTTTTAAGGTTTAGCACAATAAGAAATAAAAAACTCCCCCCTTTCCGATCAGTGTATTGTTGGGAACAGTAACAAGAGAATAAGGGCTTGGAAAAAGGGGCTGAAATCAAAGTCAAGACGACAGAATTCCTATTTCTCATACCCTCCCGCTTCGCCATGGACTCTTCCTTTCTCCCCTTTGCAGTTGAACTTTCCATTGAGTCACAGGTTTCTTGGAAAAGTTGATTATTGTACTTGTGATCCATTATAGTCTGATTCATTTCATTTAGTACTGAGGTGAAAATAAGATGGCTGGGAAGCAAAAGAGAATTGTTCTTTCGTTAGGGGAAAAAACAAAGATTTTGAAGAGGCTTAAAAATAGCGAAGCAGGAACAGAATTAGCATTGGAGTATGGTGTAGGAAAGTCTATGATATCAGAAGAGAAGATATATATGGAGATTCCATTATAAATTTTGTAACGGCACTTGAAAGTGAGCAAGGAAACTTAGAACAAAAATATATGAAAAGATCTGTCGGCGATAAAGTTGATACAGCTTTGTACATGTGGTTTTCTCAAAAACGCTCATCTGGTCAGCCAATTTCTGGACCTCTATTGTGTGAGAAGGCACTGTGTTTCAATGAAAAACTGAATGGAGAAAGTGCATTTCAAGCAAGTTCTGGGTTTCTACGAAATTTCAAGTCACGCCATGGTATACGAGAAATCGGATTATATGGCGAGAAATTATCTGCATCTATGTTGGTCACTTCGAATTTCGGAAAAGAAATTATTGAATCGGGAAAAATATGAAGAATTCATTTACAATGCAGATGAGACTGGACTTTCTTGGAGATCTCTACCACGAAAAACATTAGCATCCGGAATTGAAAAAGTGCTTCTGGGACTAAATTAAGTAAAGGAAGAATAACGATTCTCATGTGTGCAAATACAACAGCCATTGCTCATCATAGGAAAATCGAAAAAACCTCGAGCCTTCAAATATGTGAAAACTTTGCCAGTTATTTACACTTCTAAAAAAAAAAAGCTTGGATGACTACAGAAGTTTTCATTGATTGGTACGATAAAGCTTTCATTCCTAAAGTTAAAGAGCATCAAAAAAATTTAAAGAAAACGGGTAGAGGGCTATTGAGTCTAGATAATGCACCTTCACATCTGTGTGGAGATGAACTTGAACGTGAAAATGGAAAGTTTCGGGTATTGTTCCTGCCACCTGATGTTTTATGTATAATACAACCCATGGATAAAAGTGTGATAGAGACATTCAAACGACTTTATAGAAAGCAAATGTTAAGAAAACTCCTTTTATCAGAAGAAACAGAAGAGCCTGATTCCCAATATGCTAAAAAAGTAGATTTAAAAGATTGCTGTATGATGGCTGCTGATTCCTGGAATCTAGTAAAATCCTCAACATTAAAGAAGTCTTAGGATAACATTTTAAATAAAGAAAAAACTGATAATGGATCTGCAGAATCTGGTAATGAAAATGAGGAATGTAAAAAATGAAAGAGATGGGAAGATATGAAGAAAATGAAATTAACAAGTGGTTAAATAGTGATGCAGATTATCCTGAATATCGGATTTTAAATGATGATGAGATTGTGTATGAGATTCAAGATGAGAAAGACATTTGAGGAAAATGAAAACAAATGCTCTGTAAATGACCCAGGTCCATCACATAAGTAAGCCTTTGAATGTTTGGAAATAGCTTTGAAATGGCTAGAATGACAGGACAATGCTGATCCTTTTCAATTAACGTATTTAAGAAGAATTTGCGATATGGCAGCATTGAAAAGAATGTCTTCTTTTTTTTCCAAGCAGAAAACAATCGAAAGCTTTTTTGCTTAAATTTTAATTCCTGCTGTTTCAGAAAATGATAGGAAAGGGGAAAAAATTAAATTCATAAAAAAAGTTTTTTAAAAAAATTAAAAGATGAAAAAGATGTAAAAAAAATTTTAAGATGAAAAAGACAAAACAAAAAAAAAAATTTTTTTAAAACACGCCAGCAAATTAACAGCTGCCAGTCCTAAGCCTGGGTAAAGTGCGAAGGAAAACTGTGCTCACACAATATTTTTTTAATCTACCTATCAACTACGAAATCTGATAAAAACATTAATTTGCTGCATTAAAAAAACGTTACACAAAAAATATATATTTCGCCCGTTTTAGTATAGTCAGGAACATTCCTTAAGTTGTCTGTCTAATTATCTGAACTTTTGCTTATCTGAACTAGGGCCGGTCTCGACAGATTTGGATAATTGGCACTCTATTGTATTTAGTTATTTTCAAACTTATTGAGTATTTGAATTTTTCCATAAACAGAATGTTCAGAACACCACATACAAACTTCGAGGGGAGGTAGAGAACATCGTTAGGAGTCATAATCACATGGGAAAGCATGGTCGGAAATGTCACCTTCAAGTGGTAGAAAGACATAAAGACACAATAAAGAAGTGTGAAGTACTTTATTACCCTCCAAAAAAAGAGTACAATAATAGTTATAAGAATCACAGGTCGTGTCTAACTGCTTCATTTAAAAGCCCAAGAATACTCGTGCATCTAATTATCACATTTTTAGTCTTAAAACTAAAATTTAATCATTAATTAGCTTTATAATTTTACACAAAAATTACGTAGAATCTATAAACATCCCAAATATTATATGCCTTCTTAGATGAATGCAAATGACAGTCCCTTTCCAAAACAGAAGGGAGCATCTTAATAGATAACAAAGAAAGTTATTAAGTTAAGTGGTTAAAATTTTGCACCATTGGGATTGATATACGTATAGCATTTTTGCCGCATGGATCGACGAACATTCTCAAAGATAACAGGCTTTTTGCTGATTGTAGCAGCAGTAGTGGTGATTTGTGCCATTAGGTACATGTTGGAATCTACTGGAGTTTTGTACACAGTGGTCTTCAAGGCACCCAAGAAAAAAAAAATCGAGGAGATAAATCAAGTGATCTGGGGGGGCTATGTGACAGGATCATCACTCTCAGTCCATCAACGTTGAAACAACTCGTATTTTGTATCGGTATTGCAACAGATTTATATTCATACAGGTTCTGATGCACATGAGGAAACATTTGGTGATTTGGTATGGGCCTCGTTGGAAATCTTTCCTGATACAATCCTATAGCAGCGTATCCATTTCCAATAACTAGGCCATACACAAAGTAAATATCAGCCAACTCAGCGTACGTGAAACGATTCATGTTAACTGCACTCATTTGAAGTCTACAATGAGGGATCTGCACATGCCGGCTTTGAAGGTTGCATACAGCATCACCTATCTATTTCTGACTGTGCTTTTCCGTGTGATTATGATTCCTAACTATGTTCTCTACCTCTCCTCAAAGTTTGTACGTGGAGCTCTGGGACACCCCATATATTGCTCTATATGTCTTGATTCGATTCTCTCTCTTGACTATGAATGAAATTTTTCTTAGTGAAATTTTTGATATGAGGTGATAAATTTGTAAATCCATTTTTGTAATTCACAATTGGCAAAAAGCTTATACTCAGTCGCATAGGTTCTTCATGTGCAAGTTTTATCAAGTAATAGATTAGCTTTCTTAACGAAAATAATAATTATGCCTATAGATAATTTGGAACATAATTATGGTTTTGGAACATGTTAATTATAGTCAAAATTTGTAGATTATAGTTTAACTAATTGCTGTGTCATTTTTTCTTCAGCATGGAGCCAACTCATGTGACGTATCAGTAACATGTTAAACAAATTGTTCAAGTTAGCAAATTGCATCTTACTTTGTTCTGTGAGATAATGCTACAAGCAGCAAATGCAAGACCCATAAGTACATCACATGAGCATGAGATTACTCCATTTCAAAGTCCTTGAATTTAAAAACCACGAATACAGGAATTCCACACACACTGTATTACAGGGTCTTTTATTATTGTTGATAATTAATCAAATGAACAAAATGTTTATTAACCACTTGTAACTTCCATTTCTAAAATAAATATATGTTTTTATATTTATTCTTGGTTTATATGAAGTGTTACATAATATTAAAATTGTATTTCAATTTTAGGGCCTTAGGTTAGCATGGAATATTTCTCACACTGTTAAAACAATGATGAGTCTTCACATAGTGTTATCCAAACCAATGACTAAGACTTGTGTTTTAGCTCTGTGTCGAATGATTGAAATGTTAAAGGTTAGTACCAAAGATGAATCTCTTTAGAATTTTTTCTCAATATGTTTAGGAAGAACTAATTTTCTTTCTGTACTGATAATATTACTAATATGTCTTGGTGTATCTACATTTAGTAAATCAGCATTTTTTTTTTTTTTTTTTGAACAAGCTTGTTAAAATTGAGTGAATAAGAACTCATAAAATATCCTAAACTAGATGATAACCTGGCGTTAGTCAGGATCCATATCTTTTCATATGCCCACCTCCATTTTTTTCCCTACAAATATTGTCACTAACTTTCCCCAACCAGTGGCGAATCCAGAATTCGGGTCTGGGGGGTGCTGAGGTCATAAAACTTTTGTATCATCGTTACGAATATCAAACCGCATGGCTTATGCAAACCAAAGCACTTTAACTTTACAGACTTTATTCACCTGACAATAAGAATCATAAAGAGCACTACATTACTTTCGATAATTTAATAAAAAATACAATGAAATAACTAGACAAAAAATGTTTTCGACCGCGTCAACGCTGCAAGTACAAGCGGAATGACTATAAAAGTAGGAGAATTTTCAGGCATGTCAAGCCAAAAAGCAATGCTGTCACGTTATTATTATTTTTTTAAAAAAATGGAAATTAAGAACAAGCAATGTAGTGATTTTAAATAAAATCAAGAATTCTGGTTTAGCTCTGGGGGAGCTGCAGCCCGATAGCCCCCCCCCCTGGATTCGCCACTGTCCCCAACAAATTTAAATCTCCTTTGAATCCTTTATTGTTGAATTGAAAATTTCAAATCTAGCCTTTTTATTACCTTATAACAGTGTGGGTTGAATGAAAACGCGAAAAGTTTGGAAAAAGAAAATTTATATTAAAAGATATACTGTATAATAACTAATACAACTTTATAGTGAACAATTATACTATACAGAATTTTGCTGGTTAAAGATATAAGCTTTAAAAAAATCTTTAGAACGAACAAAATGTTTATAAAAATATATGATGCAATATAAAACATCAAAAGACGAAAAAATGCAAGAAAACGATTTTTTCCGTTTTTTATAAATTAAAATATGCTAGCATAATATTTTGTCTTGTGCTCCGAAAACCATTTGGAGAAGAAAATCGTTTCCAAAAACTTAAAAAAATTGCTAAAAATTGGGAAAAATACATAAGCTTCAAATTACTCTTATCAAATGGGGAAATTTTGGACTGTACAATGGTACAAATTACAGTTCTCCAATAAAAATGCAGAAAATTCTCGAAAATAGGCGACTTAACTTTAAATAAAATTTAAATTCAAATTTTAAAATAGTTTTTATGGCGTTAGCTCCCTCTTGTGCTAATCCATCACTGTGCCGAATGGGAAGCAATTCATTATAGTGGTGAACATGTTGAAATGATTTATTCAAAGCAAAAATATTCTGTTAGATAGTTTAAATGCGCTTTTGATTTTAACTTATGGTTATTCTTTCTGTTCTTATTCCTTTTACTTTCTATTTAATTTACTGTTAATATAAAAAATAGTAAATTCATTAATTTTTCTCTTTAAAGTTAAATTTTTATTTTATTTGCATTAGCTGTTTAATCTAGTTTCACTTTATATAATTAGTGAATTGTATGAAATAATTACATTTTGTAATACATTTTTCGACAAAGGTCTACCGATTTAAAAGAAAAGTTGCGTTTAAAAACTTTTTATTTATTTTCAATCATGCTTGTTACTTCGCAGCTATAATTTATTTTTTGAGTTTTTCCCTTTTAATCTGATTTTAAACAACTAGCAAAATCCAAAAATTTGTATGCCATGTATGTATACTATTTATGATTAATTTTTTAAAACAAATTTTAGGGTATTGAAAGCACGTATCATCGGCATACAGTTGTCATTAGTGAATCACTGACTCATATCATGCAGCATCTTAGTTATCTTGCTTTGACAATAATAAACATTGGAAAGGTATTATTCTCTTAAATGTTTCTTTTTTTTTATTCTGAATGTTTTATTACAGTTATTTTTCTTGACATTTTTGTTTACATTTTTGCATCAAATTGTAGTTTTTAGGTTTCAAAAAAAGATTGGAATTGACCTAGTTTCAAACTATTTTTTGTGTAAATAAAATTAATCACGCTGACCAAATTTGTTTATTGCATTGGTGTTAATGATCTCAAAAACTAATTTAATTCCATTATTGTCAACAAATCACTTACGTTAACAAACCATTTTATTACACAGCCAGTGTGCATATTTATATGTAGCTACAGAAACATTTAAACACAATATAATAAAACAAAGTTAAAATTTAGTTTAAGCAGTGTAGAAATGTAGTCATCTTAAAATTTGTGATGAGTATAAACCCTATCCAATACTTAAGTACTCTTCTGAAAGGTTCTGGATCATAGGATCATTAGAAAAAATTATGTGTGTCATAATGGCTTGTGTTTGATATGCAACTAATGATTAATTCTTTCTTTTTGCTCACATTTCCTCTTCCTCCTTTTTTGTGTGCCTTATTCCATTGAAACTTTGACCATAAATCATTTCCCCAATATGTCGAGACACTAGATTTTTTTTTTAGGAAATTAAATTAAATTATTACCTGGATTTCTAGGCGTTTAAAGTAAACTCTACATATTTATACATTCACAAAAGATCTAATACATCAAATCTTTTAATATTTTAACACATCTTAAGTGGGAAACGACTAAACTCATTTTGTGCATATTGTTATTAAAGCGCGGGAGATGACAAAACTCATTTTGTGCATATTCGATGCATATGCAATTTTGAAATTTGTGCGGTTTTGCACATGAATTGCAAAAAATCACCTGCTATATGGTGAAAGTTTGGCGAGAAAGCACCTGCTTAAGATGTGTTAAAAAAGATTTTCACTTCTTATAGAAGAGCCATGTTACAGATTATTTAAATAGTTTTTCATTTGGAAATGTAACTTATGATTCCATTTTATTCTTATATAAAAATAATTCTTAAACTGAGCTGACAAATCTTGAAAGTTTTTAGTTTGTATTTATTCAATTGCAGTTAATATTTTTTGCTATTCACTTGATCTGAACATTGCAAACAGGAAGATTTTGTTCTTCAAAAGTAGAACATTAATTGGATTTCTTGAGTATTCATACTTTTATGAAATTAATCATTGTTTTATTTAACATGATGGAATATTATCAGCAATTAATCATTGTTTAACATTATTTTGTTTTTCTTCCATACAGAAAAGATTGGTTTCAGATAAAAAGTACAGTGAAAGACGACTGGATGTTCTTTCTGCTTTGGTTTTGGCTGAGAAGTCATTAAATGGCCCTGGTATGTAAAAGGGATATAAATATATTATTAAAATCATAAATTTGGATGTCCTTTTTGCCTACCTTGTGTTTATCATTATTACTAGTAGTAGTAAACTAGTAGTTTACATTGACGACTGGTTCTTTTACTCTAAGAGTTTTAAATCCTATTCTATTCTAAAAGTTTTAAATTCTATTCCTATTCTATTCTAAGAGTTTTAAATTTTATTCTAAGACCTCAAAATCTATTTTGATCCCTCTATGGATTTTTATAAGAATCCACTGTAATCCAGAAGTAAATAAAGGTAATCATAAGCTATCAGTACACATAATGAAATTTTCTTTGAGATAAGATTCTCAAATCTATATAAATAAAATTGAGACACATAGTTCTTAAAATTTTATTCACAAATATTATGAAGTATAAAAAAACGTTTTTGTGAAGGTTTCTTGACTATTAATTTAATTGTAATTTTTTTATTAATTAAAAATGTTCCATTGTTCATGCTCAGTACAAGCATCTGAAGTGAAGTCTTACTGACAGTGCAAGATTTCAATGTGACGAAATAGCTCAATGGGCAGAACGTTAGACTAAAGATCTGGTTCATTCCCGTGTTTTGGCAAACTGTCTCACTGTCAGTAGTGTATTGGTCAATATTAAAAGAAATCCCTTTCGGCAAGCTCGAATGCAAAGGTAGATTCCTTAACATTAATGTTACAAAGTAATTAAATATTGCATATTGAGCAATACAGACATAGCCAATGACTTTATTGTTTCCACATATTGCAATATTTACGTTGTGCTTCTGTTATATATATATATATATATAATGATATTTAATTTTTTACTATATCAATGTTTTATCATTCTACTCAAAGGGTTATGCTAATTTTATTGGTCAGTGCATCGCTCCAATTTTTTTATATCCCAACATATAATCATTCAAAAGGTAGGAGTCGTAAAGAAATAAACATCCCAGCAGCGCAAATTTCCCCTAGATAACATTAAGCCAGCCTATCTGAAACAGTAGCAAGAAATTGACTCTTGACACAAATGAAGAAACTAAATTTACAAATTTATTTATTTAATCTAGGTTACCATATAATTATGTGAACATTACTTTGTCATTTGCTAAAATCACATGACATTAAGCATTTAAACACTACTAGAATGGGCTCATTTAGAGAATTCCCTGGTTACAGAGATAATAGTCACTAAATTTTTTACACTTAAGAGAATAAAAATTATTAAACATTGTGAGTGGCAAATTAAATACATGTGTTTAAAGCATAGGATATGAATGCAGCCATTTTGAACAGTGAATTTAAATCTCCATTGACAGTTAGAAGGAAATAGTCAGGCAATAAACCCCAAAACAATTTCAAAGTTAATGAGATATTTTTCAATATCAATAAGGAAAAAGGAAAGTTTTATTTAAATATATATCTTTTTTGGCTATTTTATATTAAATTAAACAAATCTTGGTGCCGCCATGTTTAATTAAATATCAAATTAAAGTAGTCTGTCAAATTAACTAATTATCAAGTTAACTAATAAAATTAACTGTTTGATTAATTAAAATTAACTATTTAATGAAATAAAATTAAATATTTAATTGTGACAAAATCTTCACTAAAACCTCCTTTATGGCTCATAGTATTTATCAGCAATAGTTTGGATTTATCTTAATTTAAATAAAAGTCAGTATGGCTATGTGGTCAGTATTGTTCCACATCTCCTCTTAAACCACTGGACTGATTTCAACCAAACTTTGTACACATTTTATTTAAGTTGAGAGGAAGGTCACTCTCTCAACTTTTCAAAACCCAAAAGTTAGTTAAAGTTTCAATTAATTAAAAATTAAACGAAGTGCTTTTCCACAACACTTTGGGAAATATTATCTCAGGGTTCGTACGTGTCCTTAAAAGTCCTTACTTTTACATTTAGTCCTTAAAAGTCCTTACAAATCCTTATTTTTATGCCCCATTTTTAAAAAGTCCTTGAAAGTCCTTATTTTTTACTCTGCCATTATTAAAAAATGTAAAATTTCGCCGATTATTGTTTTTCTAATTCGTCCTTCTCGGCAACTCTAATCTCGGTCGACGTGGCTCTCGCGGAATGCGGTGGGGGTGCGGGGACGACACTGCTCGCGTTCTACGAATCCATATCCATCGCATACACTTTGGGAAATAAGGGAGCAGTTACAGATGGCCGTTATTGGTCCATGGTTCCATAGGAATGATCGTCAAAAGTGCTGTTACCATTTTTAGAACAGAATCAAAGTTATAAACCTTTACTTCCATTTTTAGCAAGTGATGTTTTTAAAACTTGTTAATTCAACTTCAGTGACCCAAACTTGTATAATGATAAAAGTTAAGTGCATTTAGGATTTGCTGCAGAGCAACTAATAAAGAAAAGATAAAAAATAAGGAATTAGCAGACAAGGATGTTTTCACATTCAGACAGGATAGTCGGAAAAACATCATAACAATGATAAAACATTTCATGCAGAAATGTCCTATGAATTACGCACTAGTAAGACCTGCGATTTGCATTGATCCACGAGTAATGGCTGGATATCCCGAAAAAGCACAGGAAAAAATGAAAAAAGTATTGATTGTATTGTCGCAAAATAAACGTATTTTGGGAAAAGATTGCGACAAAATTTTGTTACTCTATGCAGATTTTCTGTTAAATATTGTAAAGCCAAATTCATTTGAATTTACTTCTTTCAATCCAAAGAGTGATTCCCTTGATAATTTTTTACAAACTTATTTTAGTACTAATCATTATGAAAAAGTTTGGAAGATTATCAAAATGGTATTAATACTGTCACATGGACAATGAGGTTTTTCAGTGAACAAGGCCCTGGAAATAGAAAATTTAAAAGATGCTTCATATATTTTCCAGCGTGTAAATCATGAATTTATTAAGCTGTCTGGGCTATTTATGACTTAAAAATTACTAAAGAAATGAGGACGGCTAGACCAAAATACATGCAGTATTTAAAAAGTGAAAGATCCAAAGAAAAGACTTGAAACAAAACAACTGAAACGAAAAGCTCTAGAGAAAGAAATAGATTTTTTGAAACAAAAGAAAATGTTCCTCCAAACGGACATGCACCAAACAAATGAGAAAGCAAATGATTTAGCTAATTTATGTCAAAGGACATAAATTTATTTATTCAATCGCATGAACTAAGAAAAACAATTTCTGAAAAAGAAATTAAAATAAATACCTTGGATGTAAAATTGAATGAAAAAAGTTTGGAATTAAAAGATATTTAATTTGATTACCAGTTTCATGGGATTTTTTTCATCGATTTATTAACTCATATTTTTAGGAGTTCTGTTGTGTTAAATTTGTAATGTATCATCTATGTTTTATATTATAATTTATCATCTAATAGGTTGAATTTGCAAAAATGAGATTTTATTTTAAAATGCGTGCGACAATTTGTTAAGTTTATTCAATTTAGAGGTCCTTATTTTTTGGTTTTTTTAGTCCTTAAAAGTGCTTGATAGTCCTTGATTTTCTTTTAAGGAAATGTCTACGAACCCTGTATCTCGTAAAACTATTTTTACACCATATTAAATTTTTAAAAAATAGCTTTTCAGTGACAAAAATTTCATTTCCATACACAATTTGTTTCTCTCATTTTAATAACGTTTTCAAAATTAATTTTATACACAATTCATAATATTTTTTTATTGCTGAAGAACAAGAATAATACAAAGGACTCGTACCAGAATATATTAATAGAATTCTGGAAGAACGCTAAAAGGAAATTTTAAAAGTAGAGAATTAATAATTTATATCGGGACCAACTATTGATTTGATTTATTTTTATGCTTTCAATTATTGAAAAATTAATTATTTAATTTAATTGTTTCAAAATATTTATTAAAACCTTTCTTATACTTCAGTATTTGCTAACAGAATTTGAAGTCCCTATGTAACAAATAATTACTAATTCATAGAGAAAATTATCTATACGACTATTTTTAAAAATCGCCTGGTTGAATTGATACTCTCAATATAATTAAAAACTTTCAAATCAGAAAAGGATTTTGTGTATTATAATTTTTAAATAGTAGTTTTGACATTAAAAATATTATACATGAAACCATTTCAATCTGTAGCAACGTCGGGTATATCAGCTAGTATACTGTTTAAAAAGTGGAAGTGAATGCTTATGATGGGAGCATTTCAACAAGGTGTCTCAGTTTAAAACTTACTGTAATGCAACATAAACTGGAAGGAGACGGGTTAAAAATCACTTGTCAGCTCATAATTTCTAATCAATTGCAGCTATCAAAAAGCTCGCAATATAAAAACTGTTATTTGAGATAAGATAATAATTCACCTATTTGGAATTTTCTTTCTATCTTCAATCTTACGGCAGTTATTGTCAAATGATAAGTTAGGGGGAGGGAGGGAATTGAAAATCATTTTTCAGTTCATAACTTCTAAGCAATGGCAGCTGTTCTTATATCAAAGCTTTCAATATAAAAGTTTTTCATTATGATAAGATGATAATTCGCTCCATTGACATTTTCTTTCCATCTTCAATCACGGAGTTATGGGGAAATAAGTTGGGGGGGGGATTGAAATTGGCTTTTAAGCTCATAACTTCTAAGCAATTGCAGCTATCAAAACACTTTCAATACAAAAATTGTTCCTTATGATAAGACAATAATTCGCCTAATTGGAATTTTCTTTCTATTTTCAAACTTAAGGGAATTATGGAGAGACGGAAATTTCAATCCCTGTCATTTCCACCCCCTTTGAGCTGGATATCCCATCTACGAACTCGGCTGAGACTTTCACCATCTATACAACATATCTCTTGCCGGTTACAATCTAATCAAAATTACTCTAGTTATTGTGTTCACAAGATAACATGGGCAAAACCTTTATTCCGAAGATATAAAGAAAAGAACATTTCACCCTCTATTTGCACAAATGATGAGAGCTTTCCAACAAGGGTAACATGCATAGGTAGAAAGGTTCTTTAATTTAGGAGGGAGGGGGTGAAAATCACTTTTCAGTTCATAACTTCTAAGCAGTTGCAGCTATCAAAAAACTTTAAATACAAAAATTGCTCGTTATGATAAGGCGATAATTCACCAGATTTGAATTTTCTTTCTATTTTCAATTGTAAAGGAATGATTGGGAAATGAAAATTTCCCCCTTTGTGCTGGATAGCCCATCTACGAACTCGGCTGAGATTTTTACTATCCTTACAACATTTCCCACTCTGGTTAAAATCAAATAAAAATTACTCTAGTTATCGTGTTCACAAGATAACATGGGCAACTATATGGGCGTTATATATATATAATAAACTTTTGAACGAAGGGTGGTTTTGGGGGTCATGATTAGTGAAGATCTGCAGAAATTTTTCAGAAGTCGTGTTATGAGAACCATTGCAATAGGTAGAGTTCCTATAAGGAATCTACCTAAAATTATTTAGAGAAACTGATATTCTCATTTGATATAAAAATAAAGTTGCAGATAAGAGGATTTTGTGTATTATAATATTTTATTTATGTGCACATTGGCAGTCTATTAGTGCTTTAGTGAAAGTTTCATGACAATTAATTAGTTAACTTTTTTAATAAAAAAAGAAAATATTTACATGTTATTTACTGATAGAAACTTAACTATTTAATTAGTTTTCACAAAACCTTCATTAAAACCTTCCTAATACTTCAGTATTTCTGAACAAAAGTTGAAGTACTTATACTATTAAAAATACTTATAACAAAGGTATCGCGTATCAAATCCGCTGGTGGTTATGTAATGTAATGTCATATGTGCAAAAGTAAAAAATCGAATTTAATATTTGTACTTGACAGAATGCCGACATGCATGTAAATAAATTATTTTTTAACCCTCTGACTTGGAGGTTTGTCTATTTTCTGCTGCATCTTACAATTTTTGCAAGCTATTGGGTTTACTTTGTACTTTTGAAACACTGAATCATATTATTCTAATAAAGCCCTGTATGTAAATAACAATTCGCTTGGTTGAATGGTATTTGAACATGTTTTCAAACATTGCATCTAAATAGTAATTCAAAAAAATTATGCAGTTGGAGGGTTAATATATATAATTTTTAATGTAAAAAAATACTTTTGTCTACATAAATAAAAGTGAAAATTTATAAATTATTTGTATGCTTTAGAAATTTTAACTGCTGAATAGATTTTCATCAAAATTTGCTCACATATAAGGAAGGTTTTGCTACAGTTAATTAAATACTATACAACCCCGGTTAACCGAACTAAAGAGGGGGAGCCATTTCAGAAAATGATTTTTTCGGTTAAACCATGAACATCTATTACTATTTTGTATCTAATTACAGTATGTAATTCTGAAATGTTTTGTTTGTAAAAATGAATTCAAAACTCTCTTTGTAGGCTACTTTTAGGTTCTTGATTAACCCTTTAACTGTGGGTACTTTCTTATATATATGGTTTATGAACCACACCCACAGTTAAAGGGTTAAAGTTAACCTTCCGTCGGGCGTAATATTCAGGCACAGTAATAACAATATCGTAATTAATATTGTTAATACCCATTGATTTTAACTTTTGCATTCTAAAATTAATCACTGACCTTCTTGGGGAGGCTTAAAAGAAAAAAGTAGGTATATTGTTGTAAAAGTCTTGCCTTTGCAATTATTTCCGTGCAGTACAATACATATTTTTTGGGGATTTGTGATTTCAGAGTTATTTTGGATAACCAGGTTTTTGCTTAAACAGAGTTTGGTTAAGCAGGGTTTTACTATAGTTAATTTTTTGTTTATTTAAAACTACAAATGGTGGACAGAAATATGGAAAGACCTTCCAAAGAGCATATAACCCTGACTAATACGGTGTTGGGCCACCTTTGGCATTCAAAACTGTTTACATCCTGTATAGTTTGGTGAGAAATCTTGAACCATTTTTCTTGCAAAACAGTGGCAAGTTCCTTCAACGATGACGAAGATTGAGAGCGTACTCGGACATTTGTCTCCAACACTGACCAGAAGGGCTCAATAATATTGATTAGTGATTGTGAAGGCCATGATAAATGTGAATCTTTATCTTGGCGCTCAGAAAATCAGTCCTGGATGATTTGAGTTCTATAAATAGGGCCTTTATCATCTCAATAAACAGCATCACCTTTAGGGAACAAAGTCTGCGCCATGGGATGTACATGGTCTTTAAAAATGGTCACATAGTTATTGCCAGTGATGTGACCTAGCAGAATATTGATGAATCCAGCAGAATACCATGATATGGCTTCCCATACCATGACTGAACCCTCTGGCATGTTTCACTCTTGGTAGCAAACAACCTGGATCATAAGCTTGGGATGGTGTTCTGCAGAAATAAATTTGGCCAGAGGACAGAAACATTTAAAGCTTTGTTTATCTAAACCAATGATTTTTCCCCCAATACTTCATACCATGTTTTATGACTTTGACCCCACTGCCTCCTCTTAGTTGTCCTGTGTCCACCCAACTGGTACAGTTGCTGCCATGGCATCAGGCACAGGGACACGGGGCGGCGTTCTGTCTCCTCTTAGCATTAACAAGTGGTTATGGAATGGCAGCTCATCCATAAACATCTTGCTTGTAGAGTTCCCTTCATATTATTTAAGTGCTAACAGGATTTGTGACAACGATATTCAGCTCAACGGACACTTTTCAGTAACTTTTTGTTCTTTCTTCCTCTATGCAATCATAATCTTGTATGCTGTGCCACATGATACACCAAAAACTTCCACTGTCTTGCTACAGAAACACCCATCATACGAGTCTTAACAATTTGGCAGTATTGGAATTCTGTCAGCTTTGACATGATTCACTCACAATTGCACAGAATATTGTTCTGAAGACAAATGATGCTTGTAACATATAGACAAGCTTATGTTGGTAATTGTATTATACAAAAACGACAATGCTACTTTCAAGCTTCACTATAGCAAGCATTGTAAATTAAGATAAGTTTTTCAATGTGTTTCCAAATTTTTGTCCACTCCCTTTATGCTCCATGTATAGAAAAAAATGATTTTATTTATTTAAAAAATTATTTTTTAAATTATTTCAATTTTCATGCGGGGGAAGACACCTTTGTTAGGAAGTTTACAAGAAAGTTTAGGAGAGATCACTCCCACTGACTTTATTTGAAAGTTTAAATTAATTTTTATGATTTCTTGATGAAGCTTGTCAGTTATTGTTTTGATTATTTATTTTTATAATTACTTTATTTTATTAAGCTATTTTTTTAAATATTCAAACACTTTTTCTGAAAATTTTGCATGATAATTCTGATATTTTGCATGCACTTCATAGTGAATTTTTTCTTTACAGGCACAAAGGAAAGAAGACTTACATCTTACCTTGCAATGGCATTAGGAGTGCAAATGGTAACTTCATTCATTTAAAAAGAACTAACAATTAAAACCTCGTTTTCAAAAGATAAAATTTATAAAAATGTTATGGTTAAATTTGTGATTTGAGATTTACTGAATATTTTTCTTGTAGAATTCCTTTAAAGATGAAGAAATTGCTAATTTTGCTAGCATTATGAAGAAACTTGATTTTATTTGTGACTTAAGAGAAAAGTAAGTTAATGTTGTATATTTCAAGGTATCGAAATTTTTACTAAATATATCAGATGTTCCAATTTTCATGGATTCTGAGATTGATGCAATTATTTGAATATTTTACTGCTAGTTATAGTTCAACCACCACTTGGTAAGGCCTTTGCACTCAGGGAGAGTTTGAGCTTGTTGGGGGGGGCCTCTAGCACTGTAATTCTTGGAGTTCCTGAGGTGTACCTTAAGAAAATGGCCAGCAGGGAAAATACAAAAATTGTTTCTCTTTTTCAGAAATGTGTTCCCTGTAGCTTATGGTGCAAATTCTAAATTGGTGTAATCTTATTATATAATGCTTTTAAATATTTGGGAGGAAATGGCGGGTTTTTACAAATCTAAACATTGTGCCCCATCTGAAGTTCTATTCAAATTACGGAATATTTTTGTTTGGGAAGTTGAAGATTTTTATGGTCTTTAAATGTCATAACCAGTTTTGACATGTAGAAGAAAAATGCTATATCTCTTCTTTAATTAGCTTATTTTAGACATACTTTGATACACACAGGATTTTCACCAACAATGAAAAAAGATTTTCTTCAAATCTGAAATCTAAATCTTTAAAGAAGATAAGTAACTGAAACATTTTGAAAACAAAATTAAATTTTTTAATCAGTGAATGTATTAGGTTGAGAAAGTACAGGATTGTCTTCTGCACAACCACAGCAGTTTAGTTAAATTAAAGTTCTATTTTGAAACTGCATTAAGGTAATTTTAATTGTCTTTGTGGGTCCTAGCTGTGATCAGCTGGTGAGGATGACACCTGAGGGAGCACCCCCTCCAAACTTTTGTACCACACTATCAAAATGTTAGATTCCCATGTATATAATGCACATTAAACCCTTGTAAAGAATGGAAATATTTTAGAACTAGGTATCTAGCCTTCATACTTACAAGTCCTAAATCTGAGATTTGCATTAAGATGCCTTGCCCCAGATGCACATCAGAATTTTTCATTGTTAGAGATTTGTTTACAGTTAGTATTATTATATTAATTGTATAATTACAAGCTTCATTTTTTGCACATTGCCGATGCTTTGTCCTAGAGTTATTGATGCAAAATTTTGCTGAAATATTTCCAAATGTTTTAATTCACACCAATACAGAAATGTAAACATCTTTGCTACTACAGCAAGAAACTTGCCACCTAAATGATTTAATCTTTGTAACATGAGTTTTAATAAAACTTGTGGCTTCTGCTTGTTTTTAAAATTTCTATGTATACGTTACTAGCTGATAACCAGGTGTTGCTCGAGTTCCATATTTTTTTCATATGCCTGCCTTCATTTTTTTCAATAAGTATTGTCACTAACTTTCCCCAACAAATGTAAATATCCTTTCAAATCTAAAAGATAAAGACAAACATAATTTTTTGATCAGCCTTTATGCTCGACTATCATTGAATGAATCATGATGCTAGAGCGTATGACGTCACCGATGCGAGATGCATAAAGGAGACCTGGGCAAGTTGGCACTTGGCTCATAGCACATTCAAAAGCTGCTGGAAGGCAGTAGAAGTCTGATTAGAATGAACTGACGGTAGCACTATATGTGCTAACAAATTTTGAGCCAGTTTCAACTGAATCTGCGAATGCTAGAGATCAAATTGTGTGTTTTGCTTTGAAATTAAGTATTTACCCCTCACTTGACTTTTTTCTACAGTAGACAATATTGGTAATGAGGATTATTGCTTGTTACATTTAGCATTGCGACATTTAAGGATACATTTGTGAGAATATGTCCTTTAATTAGATAATTATTTCTGAAAAAAAAAATTTGAATCGAAATCAAAATGTTGTGATGGGTCATGTTGGCACCAAGCCAAGTAGGGTACATTGGCACCAGCAGGGCAGGTTGGCACTGTGTTTGGGAAATTGTTTCATACATGTCTAAATTGATTTTATTGCTTCTGATTTTATTGTTAGATATTATTGATGCATAACATTCTTTTTATTGCTGTAGTCTGTTGAAGATTTTTATCATTGTAGACATTGGACTAATGGCCCAATCAAATTGTACATAAAAGTTTTTATCTTAATGCAGGAACCTCGGGTTGGGATATGATATTGTGATTTTATGTAGTATGACTACCAGATCTGATAGGTTTATAAACAATGGCCTCTTTGCTTGTTGTGTAGTTGATACTTAGGGTTCTTACCAGATTAATAGTTATTTTCACCGATTAATACATTATAATTATTCATCTCTTGTGTGAGAATTTGCATTCATTTTTGTGTGTGCATTTTGTTAAGTGTATGATTATTTTTTGTGTTGATGTGTGTTTGATTTTATACAATGGTATGTTCTTGAATGGCATTTGGATCTGGGGCATAGAGCGACTTAGTCCAGGAGTGCAACTGTGATGCAGTTTGATTCTAAATCTATAGATTGTGAGATTCTTGTGGTGAAGTGTCTTGAGTTATTGATTTGTACCTGACCTCCTCCACTCTGAGAATTTCCTCAGATTTCTCTTGCACAAAACACATTTTCCCACCAACATGGGGAAATTACTTAAACTTACCCCTTTTAGGGTAGGCTGGGTCGATGTGGGTCTCTACTACTATTACTAGATACATGTCGAATATTTTTTCGGAGTCATGGTTCGAAACCAAAAAAGGATGACAGACCGAGCTTTGCCCCCCCCCCCCGGGATGTCATTGCTGAAGCAGTTTCTCATAAAGAACTGTCATTCAAAGTCTGCTGAAAAGTATGGATACCGACTTCTTCAGAACTTCAGGCAGAAAGAGAAGCTGCTGTGATAAAAAAAAAAAAAATTAAAACAACTGTGAAAGCTAAGAGACAAGTTTTACCGAAGGTAAATAAAGAAGGGAAGTCAGAGAACAAGAAAGTAGCAAAAGGCCAAACGCAGAAAATGAGAATGAAAGTCAGAGGACAAATCTTGCTTTCTGAGAGTGAAAAAGAAGACTGGGTACCTCCCGATGATAACTATTTCGATCTCAGATGGGATTTGATTGAGGACTCGGATTATTTGAATTTGGAAAAAGACCCGGAGGTCAATGATTTGTGTTAGTGAAACTGTTAAATGAAGATAAGTGAATTTCAAAATTTTTGTGGCCAAAGATTTGGACTAAAAGAGCCCCGATGAATAGAAGGTGAGTTTTCTCAGGAAAAGCTCTTAAAATGCCGAATGCATTTATTTTTCCAAATGTAACTGAAAATTCGGTTGTCGTAAGGGCTGATTTAAGAATGGTTCTGCCTCTGCCTTTGGACAATTGAGGTGACAAAGAGAAAAAAACGTTTTCGCGATTCGAATTCAACCTCAGTTCTGTGTACCTTGATTAAACGTTCCTAAATCCAAAAATAAGTTTGCAATTTCAAGTCAAACTCAGTTCTTTGTACATTGGTTAAATAAAAGTTCCTAAATAATCCATTTTATTTCCTTATTAGGTATGTAACTACAGTAAATTAAAAAGGAAATGCAAATACATAGTGCCAAACCTGCCCCAAGCGTGATGCCAACGTACCCGGCCCTAGGGCACTGTGGCACTGGTGTAGTCAACTCATTCAACTGAATACTGCTGCCTCATTTTTTGACTAAATTGCTATTACTTCCTGTTCAGGTTAGCTGAAGGATGTAGGAATATAGAGTAACACAGATTAGCTGTCTAATCATTACCAAAGAAATTTTAAAAGTTCACAACCAAAATAGGTGCCAACCAGCCCCAGTCTCCCCTACTGTGAAGGCAACACGCAATCTTGGTATGAAGCTGGGCAAAAAGAATGCAAAAGCAAATGACATCACTGATGCGAAATGCAAACTGAGAAGGCTGCAGGCGACATTGGTACAAAGCTGGGTAGAAAGAAAGGATTCATCCAGCGAAAATCTTTTAACACTTCAGGAAAAAATTTAATAAAATTCAACAATAAAAGGGATTTTAACCATTCCACAGTGGTGAAATATGCAAAAAAGTTGGCCAAAATTGTTAAATATTAAAATTATATAATTATTTGTAATAAAAACTTTAGGATATGTTGGGTAGACATAAATATCAAGAAATTCTCAATTGATGAAGAGATTCAAGGACCTTTAAACAGCTCTTACACTATAATCAGTTGAAAAATGAATCAAATAGCAGCAGTTGACTTCCTGCGCATGCTCTATTGCCTTCATTCATGGTTCGGCTTGTCAACCATGAGACCTATTTACAATTTAAATTTATCTTGGATTCTTTTTTAACATTTCAACTGTATTTTTATTCTTGTCCCCCCCCCCTCTCGCGTTTTCGCGTTTGCCATATACTTAACGTAAGTCTATATGGAAAATATAATAAGCACTAAAAGAATCTAATCTGGCAATCTAGCATGGAGAGTCCTAATTGTAGACGGTTTTCAATGACTGCTTTAAACTGCATACTTATGGTTGGACACAAATTACATCTTTGGTTCGTTGAGTATTCATGATAGCATTTGCTGTAATGACTAATTAAAAATTTTAACAACCAGTTTTCATGTATTTTGGATTCAAATCAGTTATCTAGTTTGTCACATATACAGCTTCTTATTTTTTAATTTGTGTCGATTCCTGAATGAACTGCAGTCACAATGGTCTACAATATTGAGAAGACGGTCCTGGATTTTTCGCAATACAGTATACTGTTCTTCATCTCGATTCCGCAAAAAAATATATTTACTGGAACAGGCGATGTGACAAAAATGCTGGCATCTGTAGCTGTTAGATCTTCGAAGAGTTGTATATATTCAAATTGTTTCGAGGAACTCTCAAAATCCCATTTACTAACTAAAAAAATTAATATTGCCCTCGAAGGATAAAAAATCCTCCCCTAGCGATTTTATCAGTCGTTGTACAGTTTTGATTAAGCAAGTTTTGTAAAGACGCCAGTGCTGAAGCTTCAGTTGCAGAAATATTTTCTGTATAACTCATCTTTTTAGCTTTTATTATGACCAATATTAGAGTACAAAGTGGAACCTTCTTCAGGAGCACTATTTCATACATTGTTTTGTATTTTTTAAAGTTTGCAATGAACCAGTGGTGGCAAGGCCTTGTCTTTTGATATTGTGTCTATTTTTGGCACTCAAACAGCAAGATTTTAGCTATTTCAGTATGTCCATTTGTTCTCCATTTCATTTGAGCAGAATGCATTAGACTCTTTCTGTATCTGTTTTCACTCGCTTGCTCTCTCTCTCTGTTCTTCAGTTTTCCTTCCTATAATTTGCTCACTGCTGTCTTTAAATACTTTTAATGCCACATTTTAAGGAAGCATGTGTAAAATATTTTAATAACAAACAGTTTTTCCAATTTGATTGGTAATCAAAAATTAACTTCGACAGTTTTCTTCTTTCAGAGTCTAGTACTTCGGTATTAGCATGAAAAACCACTCAAAATTTAGAAAGAAGATGTTTGTTTTATACACTTTTGTTTGCATATGAATTGTTTTTATAACAAGTATTGGTTCTCGTCGAATAATTGATTTTGATGCAATCAAAGTTTTCCCTAAAAGAGCATACATAGAAAAATTTATACAGTAACTAATGCAATAAAAAAAAAAATTGAATGTAGCAAAAAGTAGCAAAAGATTTGTTTTAAAGAGAGAGCTACTAATATAAACTTTATGCAAAATTATTTATAATGCAAGAATTTCTAGGTATTTAGCAAATTCCAATCACTATACAATTCAGTATAACTATTCAAAGATATAAGTTTTAAAAATATCAATTTGTTTACAACCCCTCATCTTTTAGCTTCTTTTTGATAGGACCTGAAATTCAGCTTGTTGTAATGCCGATATCTTTCTAAATACTATTGATATTGAACTGAATTTTTTTATATAAGTTGTCCTATATATCTGGCTTTAAAGTTGTAAAAGAAAAATTATGCTATATTTCGCACATGTATAGTAAAAAATTATTTACTAAAAATGCTTATATTTCCTGTTATATTGAAATTCTTTTTCCCAAATTTTACACAATGCTTTTATAATATATTGTCATTTTTTTCTGTAAGTTTCGTATAATATAACAAAAAACTGTGCATGTTATAAGCAAAAAACAGGCAGGAAAATTTGGAATTTTTTAAGAAAACCGTTATATCTTCCAAAATATTTGTGTTTAGTTTACGAAAATTCATGTAAATATTATACATATTACACATAACCAATTTTGAAAGTTTCATCTTGTTATCAGTATTCTGCGAAGCGGGGTGGGCCAAAAAAGATATTGTCCTCATCAGTTTGTAGACGGTCCCCTAATTGTCCTCAGGACCAAATCTTCAATGTAAAATGTGAGTTACAGTCTGTTCTTTACATGGTCGAATTTTAAGGGCACTCAGTTAATCCTGTCTGCAGAAATTCTAAAAAATGTGAAAATCTGAAACTGTCTGGATACTTTTGTCCATATAGTGTATATAGATTGAAAGTGAACTAAAATATGCACTGTAGGCTGATTTCTAACCATTCATAATTTTAAAAATAATTTCAATAAATAAGCAAGTAATTTTAATAAAGAAACAATATAGAGTGCTGTGAATACGATAATGGTATAATAAAACTTCAAAATAAACAGTAAAATTCACATCTAACATATTCAAAGTTTTAAAATGAAGAGCGAGAAATGTATTGCTTTTTTGGATTGAATACTAATACTGCATAAAGCCCTTGAGTGATTTAAAAGGCTTATTTATGATTATTGAAGACTCAAGGTACAGATGTATTTGACCATTGAGAGAAAAGAAAATTTGAATTACTGACAAATTCAAACTAAAAACCTCCGAATTAGCCAAGCCCCTCTGTATTTATAAGTGATGTCCTGTAATACATATTTTTTTTGCAAGACTTATGTATAAGCTTTTGGGATTTTTTTTGAAAAATATTTTTTATCATCCTGCTTAAAAGCAATGTTATTATTATTAAACACCCAAGAAGCTTTTTAAATGCTGCATTCAGAAAAAAATCGTTCTCTATTGGAATTTTTGCAGCACCCCTTAAGAGCAGTGCAATTTATTGCCCATTTTGATAGGCAGGAGGAGTGTTTTTTTCTTTTCCTGTATCTGAAAATCTGAACTTTTGCTTGTGTATATAAAATAATTTTTTGAATCAACTTCTCCTTGTGATCTATCAATAGTGATATTTATGATTTTTTTGATTTATTAATTGATTACTATTCCATACTAAAAACTAAAGAGTTTGAAACAAAACTTCTATGTGATTTATGCAGGTATGTAATTCTTCCGCAGTGTTCTGCTTTTTTTTATTTCTCGTCTTTTTCCGCTTTTTTGACAAAAAATGTTCTCTTCAATTTATCACACGGTAGGAATTTTCTCCTGCGGAAAGAAAGTGTAGAAGTTCTCCCTTGCTTGCTGCACGTCCCTTCCCACCCGACCTCCTCCAGACTTTATTTTGCTTTGCTTTTGTGGGGTAAAACCGGTTGACCTTTGTAGGATACTCCGGTTGACTGTTCCGCCCTTTTAGTTCAGCGTCACTATTTGATTAACCAATAAGATTGCAAATCTGTTCCCCGAGATATCTTCTCTTCCAAACTTCTGCGAGTTAACCATTTCGCTCGTATTTTGTGTTTTGCACGTGTTACTTTTTGAGATTGTGACTTTTTTTTCCAAGATTATTTTCTTCCCACTTTTTATTACTTACAATTCTGTTGTAAGGAAGAATGGCCAGCATTTGTACAGACATTGTATCCCGTTCTTCTTCTGTTGACATTCGGGAAATAAATAAACAAGCTAAAAATCCCTGGCCATGGGAATGGCTGGAGAAACAAGCTGAAGGGATATATTTGCGTGAGATTATTCAAAAATTGAATAAATACAGTGCATGCTATTGTATCGTCTGCAGCAAGGAATTGGCATACAGATCCAGAGGATTTGTTGCACTGACGGACCATGTTAAATCTCCAAAGCATAAGTCATTTCTTCAGACACGGAAGGAGCACTTTGCATTACCTGGTGAGTTGTGGTTTAAGCCTTTTATTCGTTTTCCTAACTTTTGCTATTTATGATTTTTTTAAGATCTGAAATGTGAGAATGAATGTAATTTGTATTTTGGAATTTGATATTTTAATATATGCTGCTTGATTTGATGCTACTTTAGTGGCAGTTTTTCCAAAGTGTGAAAAAAATGTGGGTTAAAAACATATTGATAAGAAAAAATAACTTTTGAAAATCAATGTACCTTTGTAATGTAATAATTCAAATTTTATATATTAAATATTTAAATTTATTTATTATTTTTTAAATATTATGAATTGATTTTAGAAATTAAAATACTTTTGAACTGTGTGTGTACACGCTTTTATACTGTAATATATCCTAAATAATATTTATTTTATATAAAAATTATGTATTTATATTTAATTTAATATGTAAAATGATGTTTAATATGTTATTTAAATATAAATTATTGTATAAATTCATATTAAGAAACAAAAATAGACTCATTTCATATTTCATTGCTAATTTTCAATTTTTATAACTTCCAGGAAGTGGTGGTAAGAAGGAAAATGTTAGAACTCCATATGGAAGGAAATTCCATGGCCCAAGAAAACTTGCCTCAGCCTTTAACATCACTCAGCGATAGAACAGTGAACCTTGAAGCAATGTTGCTCAGGTTTCTTGCAGAAAAATCTTTGCCATTTGCAGTGGCATCTGATCTTCTTGAGATGGTGAGAGAGATGTCAAAGGATAGAAAGGCTCTTAATCGGATTACTGTGCACCGAAATGCCGCTTCATACAAAATTTGGCATTTCCAAGACAGTGAAAGAAGCACTCTTTGAAGATTTGCAGAAAGAATTATTTTCATTGAACTTAGATGAAAGTACAAACAGTAACAATCAGAAAATAGTGACAGTACTTGTCAATTATATGACTAAAGACGGGAATATAAGTACTAAGCAGTTACCTTCCTACTGTGTTAATAATGTCAACAGTGAGGCAATTTTTCAAGGACTAGTCCAAATCTTTGACAAGAACAACATTCCATGGCAGAATTTGATATCAGTATTAATGGATTCATGCAGCGTGATGGGGGGGGGGGGCAGGACTGGAAGTAAAAATTCGCTCACAATGTCCTCATCTTCTGGACATAGATGGTGATTCCTGCCATCATGTTCATAATGCTGCTAAGCAGTTTTCCAAACCATTTGGAATGTATGTGGAAAGCTTATGTACTGACATACATAATGATCTGAAATGGTCTCTAGATTTGCGTGCAATTTTCAGCGAAATTTGCTGTGCATTAAAAGTAAAATGCACAATGCCCCAAACATTTGTATCATTCAGGTGGCTTTCTATATATGATGCTGTTCAAGATTTGTTGAGGTTATTGGGAGCATTGACTGTTTTTTATAAGCTTTTATTCAACTTGAGTGTCTTGCCTCAAATCTTGAGATCAATTTCTTACCCACTTCCAATCGAGCTACAACTTTAAAATTTAGCACAGTGGTGGGTTTCCGGAGACAATACAATATTATGCAAAATAATTTGCAATCTATACCTATTTTAAACCTAACAAAATGATATTAAAATTTTATCCCTATATTTGGGCGATAAAGTTTGGTGGTAACCTCACATTACGAAGGGTTGTAACAACACCACTATAGTCAAAGACGGGTTAAGAAACTAACAGAGAATACGCTATACTTCCGGCGCTGCACCGATGAATGGTATAGCTCGTGTTTCTACGCGTCTTGGGTTTACTTTCTTTTAGAATTCGCCAACAACCAGAAGTAGATTTTTTTTTTTTACTTCGTGTGCACCAAACATTTTGCACTCAAAACAAAAAGAGAAAGTTGTTTATATAGATTCTCTTTTTTTTTTTCCTCCCCTATTTACATTGTTGATAATTGTCAGTTATCGCGTAATATATTACGGATTTATACTTCAGAAATTTAATGTAATTAAATCATTTTTTAAAATGTAATTAATTGCATAATAATTTTAATATGTGTTTTATATTGGAGAATTCAATAATTGAATTTGGTTTACTATGCCTAACATGTCATGTGTATTCACGTCAGCTGTCGCTAAAAAGTAGAAAATAAAATAAATTAAAAAATTTAAGGTATAAGCTTTTATTCAAAATGCGTTTTAAATGAGAAAGTACATTTACACATTATAATTTCGTCAAAATGAACTTAAAAGTAAAAAATTTTTCTGATTACAATAAAATGCATGGTTCAAATAAAAGTGTGGGCACCTTATATAGCACCTTATATTTTGTGTATATTTCCTTAAACAAATGGAATATTCCTAGGAGGTAAAGGCACCCACACTTTTATTCGAACCATGCATTTTATTGTAATCAGAAAAATTATTTTTTACTTTTGAGTTCATTTTGACGAAATTGTAATGTGTAAACGTATTTTCTCATTTAAAGTGCATTTTGAATAAAAGCTTATGCCTTAAAATTTATTTTTTATTTTCCTTTCTTGAGTGCTATGAATAGCAGCCAGTTCTTACATATTGTGGTTCAGTGTATATAAAGCTTGCAATGTTGGGAACACTGCAAGAGACCACATCTGAAATCTACAAAAGACTTGCAGTGAAAGCTCTAACACAAGTGGGCAAGCAGCGCAAGGAAAGTATAACTAAAAAGTTGTTTGATCAGCGATTAGAGACACAGCTTATTGCTAATCTATTTGTCTCAGTTGAAAGAATATGTGAATCTATTTCAAAGTAGCACTAATTGATTCACATACTTCATGAAAAGTAGTTGTATTTAGTAAGATATTTTTTATCCTTTTTTATAAAAGCAGAAAACATGGCTACCTTAAAAGATTCTTCCAAAAAGATGAGAAATTTTGATGTGAAGGAGAAAAAAAAATCGTCTTCCCACAAAATCTGTATTTATGAGGGATAGTGTTAAAAGGCTCTCTGCTTCAACCCCAAAGTCAAGATTGAATGTAGTGAAGAAATTCCAAAAAAATGTGTTGAAAGCGTATGTTGAATGTTCACGAACATTTCAGAAGAAGATGCCCTTGGATAATTTGCTGTTGCAATCTGCGTCGACAATTGATCCTGTTTGTTAGAAGCATTCTCTTTCTTTGACATTAGTGAAAGGTCTTCCTGATCTGGTGACTGTCATTAGTGTTACAGAAAGAGATGCTTATGACTTGGAAGTACACAAGTATCATGCTGTCAGTTTATGGCAACCACAGCAGAAGTAGCCAGTGGATAACTGGTGGATGGAAGTTAAAAGTTCCAGACAATTTCCACTAGTGTCAAATATGGCATGTGCCATGCTCACCTGTTTTCATGGGCTTAAATTGAGTCGAGTTTTAGTATCATGAACTCGGTCGTCACGTCTGAAACAAATAGACGAAGTGTAGAATCGTTTGATGTCATTCCGACTATGAAGTATGAGCTTATGTCTGAAAAGAAATCTGCAGTTCAACTGTATAAAAAGGAGGACTGTCTTAAAGATAGAGTGGACAGAAATCTCTTTAAAAACATGAATTCAGCATCAAGGAACTACAGAGAAGAAGTTCTTAGCAAAAAAAATGTTTGTGACAAACAGTCAAGTTCAAGGAAAAAGCTAGTGTCAAAGGAAGCTGCAAAGAAAATATCTGCAAAAGCTGCCAAATGGCAGAGAAATATTCATCTGGAAAAAATGAGGTCCCAGGTCTTAAAAAATCCTTCCACATCTGAATTTTTTACACAAAATGAAGCTGCTTATTGTACCAGTGTGACTTATGCTCAAAAGTAAAATATGAAATGTCAATTGAGTCATGTCAATGAAAGACCTGTAAAAAAACAAAAAGCCAGTAATGTGTCTGAGATGCTGCAAAGGTCCATTGACCATTAAAGAAATGTTTGCTGAAATATGCTAGTGAAGTATATTTACAATAAAGTACTGGCTTCCCCCTCATATTTGTTGTCCTATAGTCAAGGACATTTAAATTTGTCTTTGACATATTTACTTCATAAAGTGTCTTTGGGAAAATCATATGCTATTGATTTCTTACTTTTATAAATGTTTTGAAATGAATATGAAAGCCAATTGGGCTGTAGTGTTGATAATTTTTTCTGTACATTGACTATTTAATTCATACTTTTTGCATGTTTTTCCTTTGCACATTGTTTCATGTCGCATTTTTGGATTTCCTCTTTTTTGCCTTTTGGTCAATCACATCCCTGTTTATGTGTGTATACGTAATTTTAACATGGTACAAAATGTCTTAGTCAGTTCCATGAGTTTTAAATAAAGATACTTTTTATTTACAGTTTTAGCAGTAGATACACAGAACTTTTCATGTTCATTATTTCAAAACAGTCTGATCCAAAATGAGAAGCTGTCTTGGAAAATAAATTTTCATAATGTTTTAACATTTTAAAATTATTATTGCATATAAAAATTGTTTAATAAATGTTTTCCGTAGTTTGGACTTAAATAGGAATTGCCATTTGAAAAATTGAAGTTGATACTTATTAAAATAAGTAGGCATGCCCTGACAAAGATTTTATGAATTTTAATTTCAAAGGATGTCTTTAAAGTAACGATTTGTTACTAAGATATTTGTGTACAAAATATGATTGTCATGTTTGTCTCTTTCATGTTCATCACAGTGTTAAAATTATTTCAGGATTAAAGAAGCCTGTGATTGCAGTTTTATGTATTGGCATCATGTGGTTTTTCCTACTTACATTGCTGATATTTATGAAAGTGGTGTTGATGTTCACAGAATCCAGGTTATGAGAAACTTTTTTTAATTCCTTTAATAAGAAAAGCTTTTAATGGCCTTCTTAAATATATGTTTAATAAATGTTTAGACAATGTATAATTATTTTGTTTGATGTGTTACTTTATTTATACAGTAGAAAAATAATTTTTAATGTAACAATTTACATACATTATGGAGACAGTTTTGTCAGCGAAGTGCTAAAATGAACCTTTTAGCTTAATAATTTTGGTGGTTTTATATTCATTACTTAGATTTTTCATGGTGGTTATATAAAATATTTTTTCCCCATAGTACATGATATTTGCTTTGCATGATTGCATTGAACCAATCCTTGCGTGTCGTCATGAGTCATCTTCAGTTGCGTTAGTTCAAGCCTTTCAGAAGGAAACATTTTTAACTGTAAAAAAGGTATGAATCTTTATTAAACGTAATGTATTCTTATAAAAGGCAATGTGTGTATGTGTGTCCGCGATGTCCAGAGGAATATAAAGCACTTAAAGCCATGAAATTTGGCACACAGATAGTCGTAATGGTGGCTGAATGCCACTCAAAGCCGGAATTTTAAAATTTAATCTAGAAAATTTTTTATTTAATGTTTTGTGTTGTTTTGGGTCATTTTCGGCACGTTTATGGCTGTAGTATCTTTTCTAATGATAGTTAGAAAACCAATCGATACACCATCGGATAGAACAAACAATTTTCTTTCTAATGAAATTTGTTTTGAGCTTCAAACGTAATTTGCTGAATTTTGAGAAATTTTAAAAAAATAGTCAGTTTTGCCGACAAAATTTTGTTTTCGAATTTAAATTTACTACATCCACCGTTCTAATAACTTGATCTCTTTCATTTTTTTTAGGTAATGAATGAAATATTCCCCCTGATTTAAAACAAGAACGGTTAAAATGTCTTTTATGGTTGAATATTAATTAATTTTTTTCTGAAGTGTTAAAATATTTTCACTCCATTTTTTCCCTCCTTGACTCTTCGTAATCAAGGTCGCTGTGTTCTATTCTCAGCATGCATTTCGTTGAAACCACGTGACGTCATAATCCCTTTGCTTTCAGCAAGATTTTGAAGTATGATCTTACCGTCTGTCGTCACGCCAACAGATCATGATTTTAATTTGTTTGTTTTGATAGTCGATGTAAAGGCTGATATCTTTAGTTTCAGAAGACATGTTCATCCTGCGTGTACTTTCGCTGAAACTGGAAAAAAAAAAAATGAAATATAACCTCAAGGAGCTATTTACACAATGTGGCTTCAAAATTTAAACCTGAAGCTGAAGATTGTAAGCTTTTAAAAAAAATTTGTTGAAATTCAGGATGTCATGGGCAATGCTGTGAGGGTACTGATAGTATCTATTATTAAAAAGTATAAGCTGCAATCTTTTGTCATTTATAATCATGGCAATGCCAAAAATTTACTCTTTATAGTTGAATACTTTTCAGGGCAGAGCTTTTAAAGGCACCTAATATATATATAATAACCAGGAGTACATAAAATTTGCATTGAATTGTATTTGGTATTTTGAAAGATGCTACATGCTGTTTTGCAAAAATTTTTCGGTTTTCAAGATACTATTTCTAGAAGAATTAAACTAATTATTTGCAAATAACAAATATGTGGTAATAGTCCAAAATGTTCTTAAATTATTTTGAATATTTTGTGAAATATATAGATTGTTTCATAATTCCCGCCGAGGTAAGGTGAGGTTTTAGTTAAAAATGCATGATATAATATAGAAAAAGAAAACGTTTCATATCACTGTGGAGAATCACTTCAAGTTAGATATAAGCTTTTCAGGTATTCACTGTGCCCTTGGTGTTGCAGCATACTTCAAATGAAGTTAAAAAACTTGAATTAGATATGTAGCTGAATTTATATGTGTTTGTATTTGTTGCTCCTTTGTTTTGAAAATTTGATTTGAAAACTTTTTACTTATTGATGAAGATTGTTAATAACTCATGTTTGTGCTGTTAAATACATTGTTAGATTTAACTAGAATTTTATTTTTGTCTTCATTGAGTGTCTTATATTTAGCAGAAAAGAAGAATGCACCAATTAGAATAAATAATCTTTAGACCCTCTGTTAATATTAGTTTTGTTATTGAAAGTTCATTTTCTGCATTTGAATTAGCGCCTTTTCAATTATTTAGAATTAGAATCCTAGAATTTTTTATTTATGAAATTTTTTTAACTCAAAGTAGAGAATCATACCTAGTCTTATTTGATTACTGAGGTTTCATTTGGAAAAAGAAATTATGGTTATCTTAAGAATTACATTTTTAGAAAAACAAAACAGAATGCTTAATCTATTTTACTTAAGAGGAAAGTGCAGAATTTTTTTTTAAGTTCTATTTTTTTCTGTTAATTGTTTCTAAATGCAAAATACTTTAAAGAATCTACAGTTCATTGGTCTGCATGTGAGAATGAATTATAAAGTTTTTAAAAAATTGCTTACCTTTTGAAATTTTCTATGGCCAATCTCATTTTAAATTAATGTTTTATAGTGATTGTGTTTGCCTAATTTCTTAATTGATGATTCTTGTAGACTTTTAATGTGTAAACAGGTAGCACTGTTTAACTTCCTTACTTTTGTAGAAAATATCCTCTGATGTTTCTTGAATCATTGTATGTGAAATAAAATTATAGATTTTTCACACTCATTTTCATCTTTTACTATAATTTCTATTAGACAAAGTCAGTGCTTTTAAAAATCTGTATTAAAACATTTTATAAAAATGAAGTTTACTCTTCTTTATTTTATTTTTATTTTTCTTGTAGCATTTGCTGGATCCGCTGTGTAAAGATATTGAAACAGAACTTCGCCTTCATTGCCATTACCATTTACAGTTAGATGATAGAAACCCATTTAAAATTGGCCGTAAAGACTTCTCACATTTTCTTAATCTCTCATCTATAAGACTCTTTGATCGCATCATTAATGTTAAAGGTAATATTTTTTCTTTCGGTGATTGAGGAAAAAAAAAAATAGCATTTTGTATTTGAAATGCTTCTTAATTTAGTTTTAGTCTGTGTATTTTTGAAAAAATATCAACTCTAAAACGACAATAATTATTGTGTCCTTGTTTCTAAAAACTTTAATAATAATAATCTAATTAGTTTCTTTTTCATATGTGCCATCATTAATAATTGAGAATCGAACTTAATATGTTTCAGCATCATTGCATGAGGTAGGTCTTTACTTCTTTTTGCAAATAAACTGTTCTTTGGAGAAATTGGGCCTTTTTGAGAAATTTTTTCCATTAATATTTATGCAGAATTTTCTTTAATAGAATTTGGGAAATTCTAAAGACCATTTTAAGACACTCGAAATATTATAGGAGCGTGAGGAAATAAACGATAACCAATTTGTATTTTAAATGGAAGTAAATTAGATTTTATTTTTGAGATTTTAAAAATGCAAACCACAGTAATATGAAAATGTAAATAAAACCCCGATATTGAGCATTCCTTTCGATGCTATTTACAGTCAAGAAAAACATAGAATTGTTTATCTGTTTTCTTTGCATTGGTAGTACTACAAGCATTACAAAGGGAGTAAATGATGATTCTGTATTTTAAAAAGTTCTAAATATCAAAATTACTTCTATTTGCAGAAATAAAAAAATAATATAGTAATAGTGGTTTGGATTGAAATTAAAATTAAAGTTAGATTTTAAAAAATACAATTATGTATCTTACTATTTAGTTCTTGCGCAAACAGATTCTTTTATTTCTCTACTTAAAATCTTTTAAAACGTTTTTGCTATTATATTACTACTAGCAGTACGCGCACGGCATTGCCCGTGGAATCAGGACTTCAACAAAATGGGAAAAAAGAATGCCCACAATGACACGAAAAAGTTTTGAAAATAAAATCAAAACAAAAGATACACATCGGATTGTAGAAATGCATACTGGGAATGAAAGCATATGATGTCACCTGCCACGAGGAAAGTCACTCGTCTGGAGAAACTCTTGCTGTTAAATCTCGCTAGCAAAAAAACTGTTTGAATTGATTAGGGAAAAATTAATTTTAAAAAAAAGAAAAAAGTATTTAACCATTGTTTTAAATCTGACAGAAACATTCCTATTATAAGTTGAATAAAAATGAGAATTATAGAGATGTTAGAATGTCAGATGCGATAATTTGAAGAAATCTTTATTAAAAATTACCATAAAAGTGACTATTTTTCAAAAATTTCTCAAAATTCAGTAAATTACGTTATATGTACAAAACAAACTTCATTAGAATGGAAATCGTTTGTTCTTTTCGATGGTGTAACTGTTTTTTTCGTACAATTATTCGAAGCCATGCTATTGAGAAATGAGTGCGAAAATCACCCAATTTTTCCCTGAACAGTTCAAACAGTTTTTTTTACCAAGAGTTTCTCCGGACGATCCCAGAATGCAATGTTGCAATTTCATTGGTTGGTGTGTGACCTTCCTCGTGGCAGGTGATGTCATATGCTTTCATTCCCAGCATGCATTTCTACAATCTGATTCCTTCCGTCTGGTGACGTCATTACATTCGTGCCATTGTCAAGAGGAAAAAGAAGCGGGCAAACTCAATAATATATACATTTCTGTTTTGATAAATGTCATTATTGCAAAGAAAAATAAGCGGGAAAATCAATAATGTGTATCTTTTGTTTTCATAACTTTTTCTTGTCATTGTGGACATTTTTCCTCCCATTTTGTTGAAGTCTTTATTCCAAGGGCAACGCCGTGCATGTGTACTGCTTGCATACTGTAAAGTTGTAACTGTTTTAGCGACTAAGTAGCATGATTGGCAGCATATTCATGTGCTAATCATTTTGTCAGGGTTCAATCCTGCATCCTTTTTTTTTCAAAATACTTTTTGAAATTAATAATTTTAAATTAAATTAAAAATTTTTAAATATTTTATTAAAAAAATCATAATTTGTATGTGTTAAATATTTTTTATTTGTATGATACTTGAATTATAGTTATAATTTAATTTTTAAATAGTTATAAAATCAACTTTAATGGTGTTAAATAATAACTAATTGCAATTATCATTAAATGGCATTAAATTTTTAAAATTATAGATTAGAGTGGTTACAAAATTTGTGTTCTAACTTTATGGAACCAGTTTTGACAGAGCTAGAGAGTAGCTGTTAATTAATCTATTGAATGCATAGGGAGATGGTCCAAGATTTGAATCTTATTTCGCAACAGAATTCTTTAAGAAATGTGTACCATTTATTAATTGTGTAAGATGTCAAAATATTTGTTTCCAAAGTTTTTATTAGAATTATAAATCTGGTTTTGTATGTAAATAAAAATTAATAAATGTAGAAAGATTTACAAATAAAAAAAACCTATTTGAAATTTTTTATTACGAGAGTAAATATAATGGTTATTTATCACAATTGAAGTTGTATTTATATTATTTTTTTCCTTTTTCGAAATAACTTTGTAATTAATTTCAAATTCAATTAACAATTTATTAATATTTAATTTTAAATATAAATTATTTTATGCATAAAAAAACTGTTTATTCGTGCGATACTTAAAAAATAGTTATAATTTAACTTTTAAAATTATAAAAGCATTTTCTCTTCCACAATCAAAACTGGATCCTTGAAGTTAGAATGAATCCTTAATGTTAATACAGTAAAAGCTTAACTAACCGGCATACTCGGGAAACGCCGATTTCCGGATACCTGAAAAGTCCGGATAGTTGAGTGTGATGAAAAAATGGGGTGGCCATAGCTTTTTTTAAGATTTTTTCGGCCAAATAATTTGTTTTTGTCCTTTTGAAATGTGCATTAAATATAATTTTCAAGAATACTTCTGTATCTTCCATAACATATTTGCAAAACATATTATGAAGATTTTAATTTAATATTGATGATAAAAAAAAAGTATGATCTGTAGCCGCATTTTTACCGTATATATATAGATTGAAAAAAATATAGGCATATAAAAATAGCCGATGAAACTGAAAAATATTCTACTCAGCAAGAATAATAAAACTCTTTTAAATGATCATAAACAAATTCCAGATTGAATATCAAAACTAATTATCTTTAAAAAAAATCGAAAGGGTTATTGCTCAATTCACACTCCTGCACGTGATATTACGTAATCGAATTTAACATCTGCCGGTATTCGGAGATTAAATAAATAAAAGAAAAGTAAGAGACTTACCAATCTGGAATAACTCCCCATGAGCTTTTTTTTTTTACCGATTCTATCCCTTTAACTTTTTTTCGGTTGGCGATTTCATTTTTAGGTCTTGTTTTTCGACGAAAGGCGAGGAACTTTATTATTATTTTTTTTTTTTGGTTCCCACTTTTGCTTTTGAACCCCCCCCCCCCAAAAAAAAACAAGCCTGTGTGCGTCACAGTACTGTATATTGCTTTGTTGTTGTTTTTTCTTCCTTCTACGCCCCTCCGTGCGGAGCGGACATTGCATTCCAGAAATAAATTGTCCGTGTGAATGGAACGGCGCATGCTAAATTTTGGAGTGTGGATGTAAAATTTTTAGAAAAACTCATTTTCTAATTTTTCCGGTTAGTTGAGCTTTCCGGATACTTGAATGCCGGATAATCAAGAGTTTACTGTAGTATAATCGAATGTTCCTTAAAGTTTTTGAATAATTTAAAAATTTAAATGCCATTTAGTGATAATAGTAATTATAGTTATTATTTAACATCATTAAAGTTGTTTTTATAATTATTTAAATATTTAAAAATGAAATCATAACTATAATTCAAATATCATTTGAATAAAAAATATTTAACACGTAGAAATTATTAATTTTTTTAATAAAATATTTAACATATAAAATATTTAAATTATTAAAATATTTCAAAAAGTATTTTGAAGCAAAGAAAGACGTATGCAGGATTGAACCCTGATAAAATGGTTGGCTCACGAATACACTGCCAACCATCTACTTAGCCACTGTAAAACGGTGACAGCTTATGGTGTAAGAGCTATGCTAAAAGTTTGAGAACTATTTTCTCGAAATTGGCTGGTCATTGCACTTTAATATTTTAATGGATGAACACCCTAAAGGTATACTATTAATATACCAAGTCTCATCCCGAACTGCATTTCCCAAGTCGTGCCTTCCCCTTGTTAGCATTGATCTGGTTGGATAGATAGATTCGTTAGAATTCTAATGATACAACTGTCAAATGTGAAGTTAAACAACTCCTTGATTGCAGTTAGTTAACCTTTTGATGTGAGAAAATGATGCAAAGTAACATTAAGATGAGCTCAACTCTTCTTCTTTTGACTTTGTAAGAAACAATTCTTAACCACCATTGACATTACTCTCCTAATAATTTTATCAAACATATACAGTTTGTGACAGATGTGTTCTGCATTTTCTTAGTTTCTGGGAAAAGTAAAGGCCGTGGATCTTGTGCGATGTATTAATTGCAGTAATTAATTCTGGATGGCTGATTTTCATGTTCCATATAAATTTTTGTGGACTGCAGCCTGAGAAATTTCTCAGCAGTCGATCGAGAGCATCTGAGCTTTTTGTTTTTACAGATTTTGCTGTTCAGACTAAATTTCACCCTCATAGGCACGCTTACAATTAATGAACAGTAGCTTCGCCTTCAATTTCTTACATGGAAGTTGAGGTTGATAATTTTTTAGAATATATTCATTGTTAGTTTGTCTACTCAAAGATAATGAAATTGTACATAAATTAAATCCTGATGGTAACTTTCAGCCCTGATTAATAAATTAAAGACTTGATAAAGAATAAAAGTAGAAACATCTGCTGAAATCCAAAAGTAGCAAATTAAATCTTTCAATTTATAACATACAAAAAATTTTCAAACATATAAATATATACACGAGGGTCATCCAGAAAATAAAGACCATTTAGTTATGCAATTCTGTTTCAATACCGGAAGCTTCCTTCACTTCTCTACATAATCACCTCCTACATTTAAACATTTGTTGTATCTGCCCAAGAGCTTCAGAATTCCCATGTCACACTTGTCTGCCGCCAGTTCATTAAGCCAGGTGGTCACTGCATTCTCCAACTCTTCATCACTTTCAAAATGTTTACCGCCCAGAAACTCTCAGCGTAAGGAAAAGATGGAAATCGCAATGGAGCAAGGTCCGGACTATAGGGTGGATGATCAAAAATTTCGCATCCGAATTGATCCAGCAATTCTTGAATTGCAGCAGCAGTGTGAGGGCTGGCATTGTCGTGAAGAAGGGCAATTCCTCCAGAAAGCATTCCTCGCCTCCTGTTTTGGATGGCTTGCCGTAGTTTTATTAGAGTCTCACAATAACAATTTGCATTGATTGTTGTGCCTTTTGGCATGAAATCCACCGAAAGAACCCTGAAAAGAGAAAAAGGAGTGAACTGTGTGGCGGAAATGTGTGAGCAGTCTTTTGTTTGAATGAAGTTAACACCTGGCTTTAATGAACTGGCAGCAGAAGGGTATAACATGGGAATTCTGAAGCTTGTGAACAGATACAACAAATGTTTAAATGTAGGAGGGGATTATGTAGAGAAGTGAAGGAAGCTTCCGGTATGTAACAGAATTTTTTCCCCAATAAATATTGTGTTTTTCATTTTGTATAACTGAATAGTCTTTATTTTCTGGATGACCCTCGTATATATATATATATATAACGATTGATTTTCTCAAGGATGTATTTGTTACAGTTATATGTTTCTTTCTCTCTATATTCGCATAATATTTTGAAGTTTTGAGCACTAAATTATGAAGATTTTAATCTAAAAATAATTTTGTTTCTTAACAGGTGATTGTTTGATAATATCATTTGATTATCTAATTAATATGATTCAGGCTCAGACTTAATTTGGAACTATTTATGCTTGGATATAATTTATTCTATACACCATTAAAATTTAGATCAGGGAAGGAAAAAAAAAGGGAAAGATGATATTTTTTACTTTAAAAAACACTTGGTTTGTTAATTTGACTTATTAATTTGAGAGTTTGACTTATTAATTTGAGAGTAAAAATATCCATTGACTTATCAAGATAGTGTTGCAGTAAAAGAACAGTCTTTTTAAAACATTGGATCGAAAATCTTGTAAATGGAATGCTTCTTGTAGAGAAAACAATTAACATATATCAAAAGGTAAAAAAGTAGAATTTATTTTAAAACTTAATTTTTCAAATATTTGGAATGTTTATATGATTTTGATGCTTTCAGAGAACTAAACATCTGTAGACTTAAAATGACATTTTTAAAAATTTAAAGTGCGAAAGTTCTTTTTAAAGATAATCTTTTTCATAATTTATGGAGATATGTTGCAAGTAATTAAGTAATCTTTTTTTTTCCATTTAGCATATGTTGAACATTATTTGGATAAAATATTTTATAACTTGACTACGGTGGCATTGCATGATTGGAAAACTTATGGGGAAATGAGAAGCCTAGCTAAACATAAGTACACTCTTACAACTGTTGAAGCTCATTTGCCTAGTCAAACTTTAGAGCAGGTTTGTGCAAAATACTTTGAGAATTCTTAATCAAATCAGCTGTTCTTATATTTCAGACATTTCAGGTTTTATTTTCTATTGAATGAGTTTTTTCCAAATAACTCGCAATTCAGTTATTTTTAAGTGTGTAAGAAAGTCTAATGATTGAATTTTTTCCTTAATAAAATATGTTAGCAATATACTTTTTTAGTAAATATTTGTTTTTTCACCATTCTTTGCTATTTATTTTTAAACTATGATTATTAATTTATCATTGTCTTATTCAAGTATGAAGATTTTGTTATCGCTTTGATGAAAGCTTCATGGTTACACAGGAAAAAAATTATTAGAAGCTTGAGGAATAAACATGTCATCTTTACACTTCTGTGTTTCTCAAAGTTGTTGCTATGTATGATCCCATTGTATATATAAAATCTTCTAACACCCCTGCCTACAAATATGAAATATAAAAAATAAAATTCAGTATTCATTGATTCACTGTCTTTATTTCCCATTTTCATGAGGCCGCAATTTTCCCCCCCTTGTAATTTTGTAGGCTGTTCGAGTTCCGAGAAACATCAAGGCACTTGCGTTTCACATATTTGTGTAGTGCATTAGATTTCTACTTGTACTACACTTATTTATATAAGATGTTACATATGAAGTGATGTATTTATGTTTTGAACCTGATTACCTTTTCATAAATGAGCAAGCTCCAAGCTAATTATGCTGAATATTTCACTTTGATTTTAATTAATAACTTATTTGTTAACTTGTGATATAAAGGTTTACTTTGCCTTTTAATTTAAACTTCTTGATGTTTTTAAGAGCTGAATATTCTTTAAAAGGGCAAAGTTTGAAATGAATATTTTTAGTATTGAAATTAATGCAGAAGATGTAGTTAATAAATATTGCCTTATTAGGTATTTGACCATATTATTGTCACTGTGTTTCATAATTTTATAAGATGTGACATATTTATCAGATTTTTTTTACTCCAGTAGTTTTTAATTGATATAATGAAAAAATAAATTAGTCCAAAAATGAATTATCGAAATATAGGCATTCTCTCAAAGACTGTTTAAAGAAGCAGCTGCTAAAATTATTGCCCTGTTGCAGTGATCTCCTATTAAATAAAAAAGTTAGAGCAAAAGTATAAAAGAGCAGAATGTCTGGGCCACTGATGAAAACAGAAGGAAATTAAACAAAATTTTTTAAAATATTGTCGGTCAAAATAGAAATGAATCATTAAAAAATAAAAGTGTGGGCTTAACAATATAACTTAATACAGGGTTGTTCAAAACAGTTGCACCAATTACAAATGACTGTAACACCAAATGGACATAACTTTGTAAACAACATTAGTAAAAAAATGATCAAAAATACAGAAGGAAGCTGAAACTTTTGTTTGTGTACATAAGTAATTGCCCTGTGCGACTTCCCTTGGTCACATGCACAACATCCATGCAGTAATCCATTGCACATCGTACATGGTGAAGAATGTTCATAGTCTTTGATGCACACTCATTAGCCATATAATGTGCCTAATCAACATGCATGTTCTGCATGTTGATCATATAATCAACATGCATGCTTCTTGAGTTTTCATTTCTTTGGAATATATCACAGACTCTGTCTTGAAATCGCCTTTTGTATGTAGCAGTGAATGAACCAAGGCATGCATAGAGAATGCTTCCCATGGTAGTGAAATGGACTAACACATGTATGTTGCCCATATGACCAAGGAAAGTAACATAGGCCAATTATTACATACACAAACAAAACTTTAAGCTTTCTTCTGTATTGTGTTCAAATTTTTTTTCTCCTATCATTTTTCACAAGGAAATTATAGCCATTTGTAATCAGTGCAATTGTTTTGAATAACCCTGTATTTAGAAAATATTAGAAACAAACCTCAATTAAAAAATCAATGTTAATTTTTATTAATCAATGCAAATAACAATTATATTTTGAAAATAAATTAGAAAATTGTTAAATTATACTAATTAGTTTAGGGAAATTATTATGTAATGGTAAAGATGTCTTAATATTGCTTAAATTATTCATTCAGATAAAATTAATCACTGTTACCATTAAAGATGTGAGGATCCATTGCTGGACCAGGTTCTGAAAAATGAAGCTTTTGGGAAAACTTTTCTAGTTTCATAATGTTTCCTTGATTTCATTGTTTTAAAAGAGATCGAGTTAACTGATAATAAAAATCATTTAATGCATGTAAGATTTGTGGTTTGGTCTTAAGAAAATTAATAAAATATTTCTTTTTAACTGTCTCTTATTACATATAAAAAAATGCAGTAGATCATTGTGCTGTAATGATACATTTTTTCACTCTTTACTTCTTGAAACTTACAGCATAACAAATTAGATTGTGTTAACATTTTTTTGTTAACCGCTTGCCTGATTATCCCGAGTTATCTCGGGTTTGTATATATTGCAGTTAATTATTATCCCGAGAAAACTCGGGCAAAGCAGAATTTGCCAGTACGATTTGTTTTATCGCGGTTTTACTCGGCCTGGAGAAAATGAAAGGAAATATTCAGCTTTCATTGGCAGTTTCCCAAGTTTTATTGGTTTCACGGTTCTTATGGCGGGACTGGTCACATGTTCCCGTATTGTATAGTATACGTCGGCTTGTGGATTAGTAATGTATAAAGAAGGATAGTTGCTTTGTAAAAAAGTAAAGTAATGGCGATGATGCAAGATAGCGAAAGCGATGATTTTTCAGGTAGTGATTAGTCAGGTTAACCTCAAGGCATTTTCCAGATGTTATTCCTGCAACTGAAAAAGAATCAAATCCAACGAGACAGTGTACTCTATGCTCCCGTAAAAGAGATTCCAGAGGTAAACCAGTAAGAAAAGAGACCAGATATCAGTGTACAGAATGTTAGGTATCACTTTGTGTTGTCCCTTGTTTCAAAACCTATCATACAAAGACTAATATTTAACTTTTTTTCACTTGCCCGAGATAACTCGGGATAGTAAACTAATATTAAAACTAAATGCTTTTACACCTGTAAAAAATTAAAAATTCAACTTAAAACCAACATATTTTGTTTTGTTTCGTTTCCTTGTATTTAATAATAAATTTAAAAAAATGTGATGATTTTTTGCAATTTTTTTCAAAAAAATGTGTAAGGGAAGCGGTTAACAGAATTATTTTTCCTTATAAAAGTGAGGCATTTTGTTGAAAATGAATAGATTCTTTTCAAACCAAAGTCAGTGAATGCAGTTGACCTCTTTCAAGTTTTACCTTTTAGTTAAATAAATACTTAGAATTTTCTTATGGTGTTTTTAGAATATATACATATAACTATTGAATAGATTTTTAAAATTTTTGCTTTGCCATTGCATTGCATAACTAATTTTTATTTCTTGATTGAATTATTTTTCTTCATGTGTTTTTTAGGGCTTGGATGTGCTTGAAATAATGAGAAATATCCACCTGTTTGTTTCCAATTACTTGTATAATTTGAACAACCAAGTAAGTTTTTAAAATGTATTGTAATTTAATCTAAGTGATCATGGTTAATATTTATATATTATTCGTGATCATTTAGAGTATATTAATTTCATTATTAACTCAATCTCAATTTATGAATGGTTTGAAATGAGGAACTTGCACCCGTGAGCAAAATGCTAATTTCTGTGTTTTATCAACAAATTGATTGTCAAAATGTTCGAAAACCACAATTAAAACCCATAAAATGGACTTAATTATTTAAAATTTAAGTTTTAAATTACCGAAAAGTGCGGCAAAAGCACGTGACCTCAAAATGCTACTTGATTGGTTTGACGTCATTACGCACTACGCTGTAATGTTTACGCTTGTCTAGTGCGTGAAAATTTCTTATTGCTTGTTCTTTTAATTTTTAAACAATCAATTTTCATTCTTTTTCTTGCTATTTTTTTAAAAAAGGCACTGTGGGTTTGAATGGGACACTTGTGGTGGTAATGAATGGGACACATGTTTTTTCAATGTTATACAAGCACTAAGTATTTTTCTCATTTAGTAACCAATAGTAATTAATATTTTTACCTTAAAAAAGAAAATATGCCATTTCTGTGAAAGTTTGAGTGACTTGCTAGTCAAAGTTTAGACAAATTTGGCTATTATTTGTTGTTGGACTACATTTTAGTTATGTTTATTACATTATCAAGCAATGTCATAATGGCCTATGTACTCAAATTATTTGAATTTGGCTTTAGTACTGTTTAATTATTTAAAACAGAATAAAATTGTTATATGATTGTTTATACAGTTGATGCTCATTATAACGGCCCTCTGCGTCCCACAGCAAAAGGTCTTTATAACGGAGTGGTTGCTCTAGTGGATATAATTAAAAACTGTACACATGCACGCTCAGCAGTTCCATATAAATAGGCGATTTTTAAAGAGATTCCAACTAAATATTATTTTATATCATTAGTATTAAAAATAAAATTTTATAAATTAAAAATATATTTCTAAAACAGATTTTAAAGTAGAAAATAAAGGGTGTTATATACTTACAAAACATTTATTTTCTAAATAAAAAATCAGAAATGGTTGTTTGTCTTTTCTGCATATGTGCTTTCTGCAAAACATAATTTTCCATTTCAGTTAAAGATGATAAATAATGTTCTGCCTTTCAGAAAAACATTTTTAAAGTCTCAATGCAGGGATGATTGGGATCCGGTATTATACCGGAAATCCAGTATTTTCTTCATCCAGTACTGGAATTCCGGTATTTTCTGATAATTCTATTTTTTAAAACTTAATAGTGCCAAAGACTCAAACTACTACGGATTATCCATAGTTTCTACGCAATTTTGGCTTCTACTACAGACTACACAAATTATAATCCATACCAGGAAAAAAGATTTTGATTTAGTGGGAAATTTTTTTCTCCATATTCTTGTTGTTTACTTTAGATTATTCCGAGTCAATCGAAATGAATTTTTTAGAAAATGCCATACCATAACTAAGAATAACTATCTCACTTAAGGACGGTACCATAAGAATTTATATATATATTCATTAATGCTATTCATGCAAAATGTTATTATATTTTTAATATTGTTTTGTTATCAATTTGGATGGTTTTTCATGTCTGTTATAGAATGTTATTGAAAACTCTTGAACTAAGACAAAATAAATTAAATCAATTTCTTATGTGACAAAAGCGCATTAAAAATTGCATCCAAAAGTTAAATCTGTGCCGTACTGAATGAATACATATCCGTTCCCCACACTAATTTTCCTGCTAAAATTTCAGGTATTTTTTCATGAAGCCGCAATGGCACTTGAAACATTTTTTTTTATTCTAGGCTATTCTAATTTCCGCGCTGTGGTGAGTGGTAATTCCACCCACCCCACCCCAATCCCCGCACAAAGTGAACTGTAACACTGAAGACCTACATCTAATGGTTCAATACAATAATCAAGGTCATTTATGTTTAGAAACATGTTCTTTTTTTGGAAAAATGCCAGGAAGAGTGTTCAGCTGATTCAGATGTTGTATTGGATTAGACAACACTGGATGGTCGCTATACAGAAGTAAAATAACATAGTGCATAGGGAAACACAGTTGGGGATTTTATCACTGGTCGTTGTAATGGAATGGTCTTATATATGTAATGTTATAACGAAGCCACTGTATTACAATAATTAGCCAGCATATAATTAAAGCAGCTAGATGATATTCAAATTAATTATATTTAAACACCTGAGGGATTAAAAGTAAAATTTGTTCGCAAATAGCTGATAACAAGCTATAAATGGCCTTACTGACGATATTGCTTGATATTGATGAATGTAGGTGGAAAATGTGCTCCCTGAACCTAAAATATTTTAAAATGACAGAGTTATTAGTTTCCTTTGATGTTAAATGCAATATGTTTTGTGATAATAATTTTTTGCCTATATTTTTTCAATAAACTATTAGACAAATATTGTTTTTTATTTTATCTATTCAATCACAATTATTCAATGTTTAAATATTCATTATGATTTAAAAAATGGAAGTTTCTATTTATTTTCATTACTCTAAATATAGTATAACTATAAATGGTGTGTATAGATGATATTGATGAATGTCAGCAAGGTTTCTATTTTACCTATTCTATCATCAATTATTCAATTAGTATCAATATTCATTCTATCATTAAAAAAAATTAAGTTTCTAGTTAGTTTCATTACTTTAATATAGTGTCTCATTCATCACCACCAGTGTCCTATTTAACCCCATGGATGGGGTTGAATGGGACAACTACTATTTGCTTTTTCAAACTTCTTATTATTACTCATTATGAGTAATATTATTCTAATTTTAATTTTTGTATTGTATACATGAATATATGAAGGAAATATCTTGCAAATTTGAAAAAAATTACAATAATCATTGAAAAAAGTGTTGAATTCATTACCACTCTCCCCACATAGTGTGGGCCGTGGTGGCCTAGTGGTAAGGTCTCGGCTTTGGGGCCGGAGGGTTCCAGGTTCGAAACCCGATTCCACTGAAGATCCGCCGTGTATGGGGCCTGTTGCACGTTAAATCATACGTAGTGGTCAAACGTCCTCCCGTTGGTGTGGCGTGGAAGTTTGGAGAGGGGGTGTCAGCTCAGGTGTCGTCCTCGTCATCTGACCGAGGTTCAAAATTACGAGGTCCGTCCCAAAATAGCCCTCGTGTTGCTTCAAAACGGGACGTTAATATAACTAAACTAAACCAAACTAAACCCCACATAGTGTAAAGGTTGTAAATAAAGTTAGAAAATATTACACTTCATTATACAAATCAGATAACTTTTTTTGTCACTAAAAATCCACTACTTTTTAAAAAATGGTAACTATTTCAATTTTTGGGCCAAATTGTTGGGGAGATCCCTGATAAAGCAAATTTATAGCATTATGAACACAGGTTCCTAATTATCTTCTCAAGCACTATTATGATTGAAGTAAAATGTAAAATTAAATCTTATCCTTAAAATTTAATATTTCACTATTTAACAGAAACAAATGCTAAATTACTGAAAAATGGTCTTCGCAACACCAATGAGTACTTTTTGTAGATAAAGCAGGATTTTTTTTACTATCCTGTTTCATATGCGTCTCTTGTACTTCTATCATTAGGTACTCAAAGAAAACGCTTGTCTGGAGCTGTAATAGTTGTATTTGTACAGCAAGGTACTAAGCAATACTTAAAAGATGGTTTTCCAATAGTAAATATTTCGAAATCTTATTCGGTTTCATACAAATTCTTTTTAGATCAACAAGAAATATATGCAGCTTGCTATTTTAATGGCGCTGTCAAAGTAATCAAACCTTCGTGGTATGACGTCACAAGTAGCGGCATAGGAAAACTAGCGTTTTTGAGTTAAAAGTAAATAGTGTGCACTTGAAATTGTTTTATTTTACCTTTTCGGGCTATAAAAGTAAAAAAGAAAGATACTTTCTATCATATATTTTCATTTTCTATATTATAAAAACATAAACAAAAAACGTGCAAGTTCCTCATTAAAAAATTAATATATTTATGCATTTATACATGTTTATGCGTATAAACTTATTTTGAAATATCACCATAAAGATTTTCTGTAGAAGTGAAATTGCCCTTGAATTCCTGAAATTAAAAATTTAAAGCCAAAATTGTTGAAAGTGAATTCGCTGTGATATTTGTAACTGCTTTGTATTCATTTCTTATATGGGAACTGTATTATGCAAGCTGTAATCAGTGCTCCATAGAAAATTCTTGAAATGCTCCATAATTTCTATACTGTTGAAAATAATATTAAAACTTCTCAATAAGAAGACTTGACTTTTCTTGTGCCATTTTGGTCAGGATTTTATTGGGCGTAAAATCAATTAAGTTTTTGTACTTTTTTATTTGGGCTCGCACAATTATTGAAACCAATAAAAAAATTGTAATAGTGAAACTTTGACACTTCACACCTATTCAAATATTTGAATATTTTTTACTTTAATGTATGACCTTCATAAGATATTCTAAGCATAAATGCGAATTTTTCTTAAATCATTTGGTCTTTAGAAAAAAAATAAGACTCCTGAAAGAATAAATTTAAAATATCTATTTTTTATCATTTTGAAAACTGATATTTTAAATAATTGATTAATCTATTTGTCTGATCTTGAAAACAAGCATTTCAAGATATATTTTTAAAATGCTGAAATAATATATTGTTCATTTTTTAAAATTGTTTGTTTTTTCAGATATTTGTGGAGCGCTCTAGCAATAACAAGCATCTCAATACTATAAACATAAGACACATAGCGAATTCAATTAGGACTCATGGGATTGGTGTTATGAATACAACTGTGAGTTAAGCATTTTACATTTCTAAATTAAAATCAGGAGTCTATTTAAACAATGGCTAATGCTTATGTATTTTTTCAGGTAAACTTTGTTTATCAATTTTTGAGGAAGAAATTTCAAATATTTTCTCAGTTTCTGTATGATGAACATATCAAATCGAGATTAATTAAGGATTACAGATACTTCAAAGAAAATAAAGTTCAAAATGGACAAAAGGTAAATTTATAAAAATTTAGAATGTTTTCCATTTTTACTCTTGAAATCAGTAAGAACCAGGAAGCCACAAGCAGTTCAGTCAGTGAATCAACAAAAAAAGTTCAGCGTGAACGAATACTAAATCCAGAATGGAACACAAAAAACTGAACCATTTCACAAAGTATCTGGTGACAAAAACTCGTTCAGTTCTGACATGCGCACTCTGTCAAGAAGAAAGCAAACATGGCTGTTTGCTTTCTTCAACACTAATTTGCTTTCTTCTCAGCAAGAGGGGCGTAACCCGCAAGATTTAAATACTTAAGATCTTCACATACAAGAAGTATTTTCTTATCAGATCCAGTCGGCAACCACTACGCAAGTCAAACGAAAGATCGTATGGCAAATTTCCCAATACAGCTAATAATTACTCATGTATATCGCAAAAATACGGGAGCTTGATAAAAACAACTCTCACTTCTCGAAGACTTGAACACAATCGTGTATGACAGTGAAAAAATATTGTAAATGAAAGGAAATTTCAATAACATTCCCTCCTCAAATGTAAATAGTGCTATTCCTTCAGACATCATTCCACTGTTCTCCTTTGTGATACTGTCTATACTTTTTTCCAACCAGCACGTCCACACAGCTATACTTGCAATAGTTGACACATTATAAGAAACAGTCTCGTTAACATTCTATCGTAGCAGTGTTGTGCATCAGACACTGCATAGGAATTGCTCCTTTAACTTCCTTTTTGGAAAAAATTCTTTTGAAATGGTATATTTAGAAATTGTTTTTTTTAAACCAAATATTTTTTTTACTGATATGTGTAATTTTTATTGCTTTCAGTGTTGGCTTATAATAGTTAAAACAAGTACAGATGATAAAATTCTTTATCAATGGTTTGATATCTATGATGTTGCTTACAGAAATTGCATGCAAACAATTCTTTACTTTGAAAAGCAGTGCGAGAAAACTTTTGATGACCTAAATGATGACGAATTTTTTTCTTCATTGCTTGAGACTGACCTTTCAAGGCTTGTACTTTTTTAAGGGAAAAAATAGTGTATATGTAGAGAAGTATGAAAAAAACTATAAATTTGTAAGCTTATTTTTAATTGTTTCAATTTTCAAACTAAAATATACTTAGTAAGGCTTTTATTTCTCAACTCTTCTGCACAGTACTGGAAATGCATTATTTTGCTAGTATGACAGATTTAATTGCAATTCTGACTTTTTGTATCATTATTTAGCTTCTACAAAATCTGATAGATGTTTTTACATTTTGGAAGTAATAAATTTTTTATTGTAATTTACATTAAAAATATTTACTTTGTTGTTTGTGATGTTTTATTAATGGAATATTAACTTTCCTTTCCCAAAGTATCCATTTGATCGAGCTGAAAAGTTTCATCGAGGCATTCGAAAGCTCGGACTCACAAATGATGGTCAAAGTTATTTGGACCAATTTCGCCTTTTAATTAGTCAAATAGGTTAGTACTTTTCATAATCCAATTTTATTCTTAATCTCTGATCTAATATTATATTTTGAATATATCTTTTTTAAAAAAAAGTTTGATTTATGTTTTTTGGCATGCTTTTCAAAGTCATTAGCCACTTTTAAAGACCATTTTTCCTTTCACAAATGCATTGATTTTATGAATACCTATTTTTACACACCTAGGATGACTGAAGAAAAGTTTAGGGCTCTGATATTAAGTACCATTTGTTTAAAAAATATTAATGAATTTATTGATATGTTTCATTTCATTCATATTTAAGTACAATGTGTTTATAAAACCAGACATTTGAAATATTTTGTATTGGGCATTTCAATCACACTTTTTAGCATTATATTGATCTGAATATGATTATTTTTTTTATTATGATTGTTTTTAGGAAATGCAATGGGTTTTGTTCGAATGATCCGTTCTGGTGGAATTCATTGTTGTAGCAATGCTATACGATTCATTCCTGATCTCGACGACATTATTACTTTTACTGATTTGTGTGAAGATGAGAAATTATCTGCTGAGACAGTATCTGGAGCAGTCAAACTGGATTCTGTCATCAGTAATTTAAGCAAAAATTTCTCGGAAGGTACTGAATATTTTAAGGTATGGATATGATGTATGCTTTTTTTTTAATTTCAGAATTATTTAAAATTTTAAATGTAATAATTCTAATGACATCTTTTCCAGTTGCTTGTAGATGCCTTTGCACCTGCATTCCAGGATCCGAAGAATGGTCATATGAAAAATTTTTTCGTTACTGTTCCTGCTCTGGTATTATTTGTTCCCACTACTTATTAATTCTGTAATTGTTGCTAGAGATTTCTTATATGGATATAATTCTCTATATCTAACTCCTACATATATTATAGATTTAAATTACATTGCTTAAAAACAGCATGAAAATTATTTCCTTTTTTTTACACGTGTTCAAAATTCAATAATTTTATTTAAATTTCATATATAGCAGTTTTTTATTGGATAAGAAATCGTATTTAAAGAAAACATCCTATACTTTAAGGAGAAAATTTATTCCAAAAGAAATAGAAATTATCTGGGATTACCAGCTTCTTTAAAATCACTGACATTTTTGTTGTTGCAATTTCACCAGCAATGTAAGTAGTAATTTTTTAAAAAAATTTTTAGCCTAATTATTAATCACAAGAAAATTTTGACATTTTCAGACTATTAATTTTGTGGAGCAGTCAATTTCAAGCAAGGAAAAATTATCTCGCAAAAACAAAGTTGGAGCTGCGTTTACCGATGATGGTTTTGCAATGGGTAACATGTTTTATTTTTTTATTTAAAATGTAGCTTGTGGAATTTAACTGTTTGTTTAATGATGAAATTGTATTTTACATATACATTTTTCATACACTTGATTCTATCTGTGCTATTCATTGTTGCAAAACTGGAATTCAAATGAATGTTCGTTGAAATAATTCTATCCCATTTTGAAGCTCTTTGAAATTGGTATTATCCACCATAATAGACAAAATATGAGAATTAAATATTAGTTGTCACTATAGCAATATTGTATTGCTTAAAATTTTTCATATCTTCTCTGGGAGTACTCCTCCCTCCCTCCCCTATGAAATATTGATTGGGACCTTCAACTATTTTGCCTTCACATTATATTAGCATGTATTCCTTGCTGGGAGCATCTCAAGTACAAAGATCAGAAGCTGCCCGTTTCTTACTTCTCCTGGAATTGCAATAATGGTAGTGTTGACTGGTAAATGGTCCATCGGATGACGGGACGTACCACCTTATGGAGGGGTCCATACACCAGCTGCATCTAATGGGGGCTATTATGTGCAGATCATAGTGCACTGAAGTGTTCTCGTCATTCAGTTTTTCCGGGTGCCAGGACAAGGCAACGTAGTTCTTTATGGTTATATTAGTATAAAGAATTTATCTGCTTTTCGTTGATAGTAAATATTTTGAGAAGTCATGAAAAAGGTTTAGAATTTTTGAAATAGATTATGAAAAGCACAAATTTCGATTTAGTATCAAGTTGGATATAGTAAAAGTTTAATAAAAACTGCATTTATATATATATATATTTATGACTGTACAAAGAGAGAGTAAAAGGCATCAAGCAATTCAGTGTTATAAATTATGGAGTTGCCGTGTTTCGGTCTAAAGTTCTGTCTTTGTTGTAGATAAATGCATAGCTTTCTTCTTCATTTGTTCTCTTTCAAATCATTTTAAAAGTTCAAACTGCTGACTTAGTGACTTTCTATATGCAGAAGATTATTTTAAATTAACTATCTGAAAAAACTTTGTGTTCTTATAAAATTGAATTGAATGTAGAAATCCTTATTTGTCAGTAGGGTGAGTAAAAAGATAATGTATTAATGGGAGTTTTATTGGATGTGATTTTGAACATTTATTTGAAAGGATACGAGTTATTACATTGTAACGTAATAACTCGTAGCATATGCAGAAACGTGGGGAAAATAGTTCGATGTCTTGAATGATTCTTATACTGTATTGGCTATCGATGAAACGGAAAAAAATGTACTTTTTTTTGTAAATAAAGGTTGATTATCAATATTTTTCATATTTTGAGATATATCTTCATTAATTACTCATAAATAATTTAAATACAACCTAGTAATGATAAAAATAGTATTTGGGACAGTGTTTATAATAATACTAGCAGTACACGCACAGCGTTGCCCGTGGAATCAGGACTTTAACAAAATGAAAAAAAAAAAAGCCGCCCACAATGACATGAAAAAGTTTTGAAAACAAAATCAAAAGATACACATTTTTTGATTTTCCTGCTTTTTTTTTTCACGCTACAGTACAGAGTACGTTAATCCAAAACAATATTACAAAATTGGAACGTGAAAATGATTATTATACAGCAAGCAAAATATAAATGAAATCCGAAAATAATAATCAAAGTAATTCATTCAGGTGAAGGTCATGACATACCCTGCGCGTCCGCCATTCAAAATTGGCATCAACGTTCTGAAGAAGTGCCGCTTGGGGAACTTGATCGAGAAAAATAACTCAACGGCCCAGAAAAAAATTAATTAAAAAAAAAAAACGGGAGAAGATATTTTAACCGTTCTTGTTTTAAATCCGACAGAACCGTTCTAGTTATAAGCTGAAAAAAATTGAAAATAATACTTACTTTGTTGCATCCGACTTTCTAATAATATTATTAGAAAGTCGGATGCAACAAATTTAAAAACAAAACTAACATTTAGATAGTAAAACTGACTATTTTTTAAAAAATTCTCAAAATTCAGTAAATTACGTTAGAAATTCAAAACTAACTTCATTAGAATGGAAATCGTGTGCTCTTTCCGATGGTCTATCTATTTTTGTCGTACAATTATTCGAAACCATTCTATTAAGAAATTAGTGCAAAAAATCAACCAAAACAACACAAAACATTAAATAAAAAAATTTCTAGATTAAAATTTAAAATTTCAGCTTCGAGGTGCATTCAGTCACCATTACGACTACCTGTGTGCCAAATTTCGTGGCTGCAAGTGCGATAGATTCATCCTGGACATCGCAGACAAACACACACACAAACATTGCCTTTTATAAGTATAGATTATAATGAAATCCTCTCATAATATTTAAAATAGTTGCATAGAAACATTTTAATTTTTTGAAATAATAAGTTGTTTTAATTAATTCATTGATCTAGCATTTTTCCCCCAGCCATCTTAACTAATCATAATTCATCTTCTCGATTTGTTTTATGAAGATTTTAATGCATTTTGTTTTATTGTTTGTCATTTCGTCTTGTAATAACTTTCTACTTAACATTTTCTATAGGTGTTGCTTATATTTTAAAGCTTCTAAATTTGTATCAAGACTTTGATTCACTTCATTGGTTCCAGTCTGTCCAAGAAAAATATTCGAAAGACAGGGTAAGCTACTAGAATTAAAATTATTATTAATAACAACTTTATCTATTTTTGTACATGAACTTAAAAGCAGTTTATTATCTTTGAAGACAGTTATTTGGGGGGGGGGGCCCAACAAATTCAATAATAAAATTATAGTAAATATCTTGATGCAATTACATTTCAAAATCTTTTAGTTTAGTTATTTATAAGAAATCAATAAAATATATTTATGCACTAGACGCATGTTAACGCAAACAAATTTATTTCAAGAATCTTTTATTACTGTACTTTACCAAAATTTTGTCTTTATTTCAGTTCCCTCTTCTGTGGGTTTTCTATGTTGAATTCATTTAATATCCAATGGTTAGTGCTTTCTGATTGGATATGATTTGATGATTATGATCCAACTTTTTAGAAAGCACTGAGTTGGATGAAGAACTGGGGATTTTGTGTAGCATATTGAACTACAAGTGACTCATCAAAATAAAAAAAAAACAATGGTGCAACTTGTAAATAACATTTTTCACGAGTTGAAATACCCACATTTAACAGAATTGCCCTTCACCTTTCAGAAGTGTAAAATTATAATAAATCCCATCTGTTAATTCAATATTTAATAAAAAGTATCTATACCTGAATTTCTGATCCATAATTAAAAATTAAAAAAATAAAGCAAAATACTTTAAAAAAGTTTTGGAACTAAGAAAGAAAGAGATAGAGAGATGCGATTGGTTGAGTAGTAATCTTTGATTCTTGTTGGCAAAAATTTATAGGTCTTCTCCCTCTTTATAAGCCATTTTAATATGTTCACTAAGTGATTTCAGCTTTAATCTTGATCTGCAAATTTTGCTGCATGAACACTGCTATTTCATTTTTCTCATTCATTGAGGTTCTGTGGAATGCCTATGGAGATTTTCACATTCAAATTGTAGTAACCAATGTTTTGGTCTGCATTTCCATTAGATAAAGAAACTCAGTATAGAAAAGTTTTCAAGTTTTGCCGATAAAGTAAGGTATTGAAATAACTTGCAGGGGCTTCTGATCTGCTACTTCAAAGGCCAGCTGTCTGTGCTGTAATGTTTGTTTTCGAATAGTTACAAATTATTTTTTGGAATCGAAGTGCTCAAATACTATTCATGAATTTATAATTTTTTTTCACTGCAACAAGTTCAACTACCTCTCTTTCCATTTAGATTTGCTTACAGAGGGTAAAAACCTGTTCATACCAGTTTTAATCAATGAACATAACACTTCAAGAATTACTATATTCACTTGAATAGCGTTATAATGTAAACAAATGGTGTGAAATTTGTAAAATTTAATTTGTGTTTCATGACATTTTTTCAGATTGATGTACATAAGCAAAAAACTGTAGCTGTTGGGAAAGAAGATCGAAAATTATTAGAAACAATGAATTTGACTAGTAGAAGATTGGAAGTTTATCAACAAGTAGGTTTGCTAATTTATTTCTTGATGCATAAGCAAGCTGAAAACATTCTTTCTGTATTTCTTAAATATGCTCCCTAACTTTGTTGCTGTTTCATTAACATCATGATTCTTCACATTTTTGCCACATACTGCCTATCATTACCTCACTTAAAAACATTTTATTTTTCGTAGTATTTTAATTGATATTTTATTGCATTTTGAACATATCTTGCATCATCTACAACAGAGGTTCCCAACCGTTGGTATGCTTATCCTCTGGGTATGTGGCAGACTAATCAGGGGTGCACGAAAGTAATACTGGCAAAACATAATGGATTAAAATGGGGGGGGAAAGTTGAGGAATTTTATTTCTCAAATTTGTTTGAATAGTGAAAGTTATGAAAATCTGAAAGTCCTCTGTGTACCTGTGAAGGATGAATACTGAAAATCTAGTGTTAAAGGCAATAAAATATTAAATACCTTTCATTAAATACAGAACTTGTAGAAAGAATATACTCATCTTATTCATGTATTAATAACAAATTAAGCGTCACACAGCTCCAGGCATGAGACTATATGTCTTTATTTGAACATAGTTTTGTAAAACTCATTTCCACATAGCAAGGTCAAGGATTGCATTGAAATTGACTTCCATTTGAATAGTTGATCATCACGATTAATAATTGATAGCTTTCACCATAAATTAACGTGAAATTATTTCAGTGTTGTTTTCATTTCTTAAGACTTGGAACTAATACTTTTATAAAAAATGGAATAAAATGTAAAATCAATAATAAACCCTACAAATGTTATTAAGTTAATTCAAATCTTTTGACTCTTAAGCGAATCTAAGCCCTTAAGCTTATTAATAAAAACTTCTCTATGTGAAGGGAAGGTTGGGGTACTCAAAAATAAGAAGTTATTCAAGGTTGTGAACTGCTGTTCTACAATCTTGTGCTTCAGAGCTATAGGCACGGCATGTCTATGTACATTTTTCTTTTTTTTTTTTATTGAAAACTTGCTATATTTAACTTGCTGATATTTTGGGAAACAGTTACATGTTGTAACATTCACATATAGTGAGTCTTAATGTTATTTTCAAATGTAGTACTGATCCGAGCTTGAATTTTTATGTAAAGTTTACAAAATGAATTTATAATAGTATGAATTATTTTAATTGAACTGTTATATCAGAATATGATACAAAAAGTTCATATCCATTCGCCATCACTTGTAACCTAAAACGATACTTATATGAATGACAAATTAAACCTTGCATTTTCTGTAAGACTAATAAAAAAGGCTATAATTTAAAACAAAGCTAGCCTATCAAAAATGAGATTAATTAAAACAAAACTGATATTAGTTTTGTGTTGTATTTTGTTCATAAAACATCGAATTACGTAGGAGTTACAGCACATTTTTTTGTCAGTTAGGTATGGCATATTCAAAAATTTATATCAATCAAGAAATTTTAACTGAATATTTTTTTTAGGTATCCTTCCTTTCCAGAAAAATGTGTTGGCTATATTCAGTTAATAAATGTATTACCATCGCTACAAAATAACTAAGCAAATATAAATAAATGGTTTTTATTTAAGAAAATAAAATAGTCTTAAAGGATGAAGCAATTCTTATTTTTTAGAACTGTTTTAAAAACTTCTTTAAAAAATCGGTGAGTAATTAAAAATAGAATAATAATAAATTATAACATTATCTTATTTAGATCTTCTTTATCTTTCTTCGGGAAAAGGAAATGCACTTTTTATGTTTTTTTTTTTAATTCTGTTTTAAGGTCTTTTTAATGTATTTTTACTTGTCAAAAGTACTACAAAGAATATCTCAACATCAAATCTATAAACTTTAAGACATTCTTATTACATATAGGTATTCTTTAAAGTTAATTACTGCCATTACTGCAGTCGTTTTTGTCAATGATATGAATCCTACCAAGATAAGCATTTATACATATTTGCTACTTCTGAATTGTTTCCTGCAATTATGGAAAATGCATTTTCATCTTTTTTTTTTCTGGTTGTTCATTAAAATCATGTTGGGGAATGGAAGAAATGGTCAAAGAAAAAAAGTACTTTTTCATTGTTTTCAATCGAATTTGCTACAATAAAAAAATCTAATTGGATAATTGAAATATATGATTTAATTAATATTTCATTTCAGCTTAGCATTTTCTCTTAATTGTATTTTGGAGCTATCCAAGCATGATGCATATGATATTTCTATGTAACAACATAATTTAGGGAGCATAAAATATTGTGATTAAACAAAATAAAAATCATTAACATTCTCTGGAAGGAGTTTTTAATTTAGACGAATACTATTACATAATACATTGCTGGTAATTAAAAATTAAGAACTGAAATATTAGTTTTAAGTCAAAGCAGAATTCTTAAAATCGTCACTTTTGTTTTCTGTTGATAAAAGCTTAACTACACATTTATTCTAATGAACTTCAGAAAAGATTTAAAATGAATGCAAAAGAATCTGGCCTGGAGACTTTGTCGAGGGTAACCTCCCAGCAAGGATTCAAAAAGAGTTTTTTTAGTAAAAAGAGTATTGTAGAAAATTTATGCGCATTTTTCGAACTAAATTCTCAACTTCAAATTTGTAAACTTTAAGACATTCTTATTACATATAGGTATTCCTTAAAATCTGGTAATCTCCAGAAATTTTCTACGCATTTAATAGATATATTAAAGGTGAGAACTGTTTTGTAGAATCATGCAAGCAATGGCTATTACATGTTATTTAATCACTCTTAAAAATTTTCTGTTATTAAACCACCTTGTTTTGTTTCTTTTTAATTAGGAATTTGATTTGCTGAATTACTCTTTGAGCAGTGCTCGTATATTTTTCCGTGCTGATTTGAGTGCTGAAGAAGAAAAGGATGAAAAAAATGCAAGTGCTTGAATATCTTTTGCTGATGAAAATTTGAAATTCCCATCACATCATTTAGTTTATCATTTATTTTAAACCCTGTGAATTTAAGAGCTTCAATATGTTCAGGAATAATTTATTTCAAAGACTGCTATAATATGTTTTCAGATAACATTGCAAATATGCATACACAGTGTTTGTTGATGTATAATTTTTTAATTATCACTTTTTAAAAATGTTTTCAGATATATGTATTTTGAAATGTTCTTACTATTTGCTTTGTTTGTTACTAGGTGTTACGATTGTAGCAGTAAATTCGCCTTACTATTTGTACATTTTTAAAAAAGTTTTAGTAAAAATAAGTACCAAAATGTATATGTTTAAATATTTTGTATAATAAATATATTTTCATGCACTTTTGCTTGTGAGAATTTAATGTTAGGTGCTCTCCATTGAGTACATTTAGTTGAAGTACTTTTCATATGCATCCTACTGACAATAATCAATCTTTGCCACATCTTCTGAAGCATGTCTGGAATTATGTTGTGGTTCTTTGTGTGATTTAACATCGGATGTGGCTGAGATTTATCTCTTCTCTCTGCTTTTACGTATCCCAAGTTAATTAAATTGGTAATATCTGGGTTTCTTGGAGCCCACGGTACTGTGCTACTGAGTCAGATTTATTGATTGATTGGGAAAATTTTCTTTTAAGGCTTTGTGCCAGATATGGAGTAATGGAATTAGTCTTCATGGGAAAAAAAACATATTTTCTGGTTTATTCCTTGACACCTTTAATTTGTGGAAAACATACTGATGGGGTGCAAAATAATACAAACACCTTTGAAAAAGTAGGTTACATTTCACACTTGCAGTACAGCCATGCCACCTGGCACAGAAAATTCTACTTAATGACTGTGAAAGGGAAAATAAGTCTCAACAGCTACCATAGATATTGAGTGTATCCTCTTTGAGAGTGCTGCAATTTCAGACCAGAGAGACATAATATGGGTCTGTTCCACTGCCGTTTGTCGTTGGTCTGTTCTGTTTCTTGCCAAATGACGGCAGTACTTCCCATTTTAATTGTGTGACTGATGTATATATGGCGAATAATCTCGGAAGTCATAATTTCCTGCTTGATAAATCTAATTATGCAAGTATTTGCATTATCTACATTTGAATTGAACCTTACCATGACTTAAAGAGATAAATAAAGGATTTCAATTGCCTTTTTGGTAAAACCCTTATTGCAATGTCCAGACATTCAAGCCTTCCTCTTCTCTTAACTTCTGACCTCAGTCTGCTCAGTTGCTAGGGTGGAGTTACCTTTTGGTCTTCACCCCACACTGTCATAATTGGCGGATCATCCTCCTTTTAGATAATTTTGGCCCAGTGCTCATTAGGATTTCCCTCGGCCTACTTGACAGAAGCAAATTCATCACTGAAGTCTCAATATGCTACCACTTATCACATCTACTCCACACTTGGGAACACAATTTTTCCTGAAAATAAATAACAATTTTCCACATGTAAAAGAAAAGTCGTTCAATTAAAGAGTTCCTTCAAATCTCTAAAGAAAGAAAGAAAATTTTTAAAAATGTAATGAATGAAAAAAAATTGATTAATAGAGCATCCAAAACTACAGCAAGAATTCTGATACTTTCATGCAACATTCTTTTCTTTATTAAAGAAATCATAAGCATAATCTTATAAAATGAGCAATATCTTATATTCATTTGTTCTTATTACATTTAATAAAATTAATTATTGACATTAATGTATGCATTAACCAGAGACAGTAATTGTGCTCTTTAATTTTAAATACCCTAAACTGATAATATATTTTAAAAATATAACACATCGCAAAATATCTCTATACTGTATATTTGACATTTCAGTTACCGAAATTTTATTTGTTTAATATTCTTCCACAAGAACAGATATGCACTTGAAATTCCAAAATAATAATAATTAGCACTATCTCACAAACTGATAATAAGCAGAATTTTATATGTTCATGTTTCTATTTTATTTACATGCAATAGTAAAAGGCCCTGATATCAACCATTCATATACAGGAAACTAATTTTAAATACCACAAAAAGGGTTTTTGGAAAATATTAGCATATTGCAAATTTTTCTAACTTAATGTACTGCACATTCCACATACAGAAAATATCCATTAATACTAACCAACAGAAATACGCTTGAAATTTTACTAATAATAATATGCGCTATTTCACCAAAAGAACAATATATAATGCTCCTTAATTTGTTTTAGTACCATAATGTAGCAGAAAATTTATCTGATTAATGATATTAAATCATGATGGCACACTAGAAATTTCAAAATATTGCACAGTAACAAGTTGCATATGTGTAAAAATCATTCAAAATCCTATTTATCCCTATTCAAAATACAGGGTGATTATAAAGTCGCTGTTTGTTTCCAGCATAAACAGATTTTATTTCAATATATATATATTATGGTTGATTGATTGATTCTGCACTTTTTAATATGACTACTCTGCATATCTAGATATATTCACCAGTAGGGCTGTGCCAATTTTCGATTTATCGAAAATGAATACTAACTAATACTCTATACTACAGAGGGACAGAAAATAAAACAAAATCTATATCTTATTGTCTCTACCCTTACCTTTAACCTATTTTAATAAAATTACTGTAGTAAGTTGTAGTTTTCTTATCCGAGGAATATAATAACATATTTTACTACTACTTTTCAAAAAGCATAAGGGTTGTTATGTCTTTTGTTAAAATATTTAATTAATATTCTCTGATTGCAACCACTAAGTACTTTCCCTTAAAAATAACTTCATATACTACATTTATATCTTTACAACAAAGTTTGCGTATTTTAAGGCCCAAATATTTAATAGAATTGAAGTTATGATACCAATCCATTAAAGGAGCTAGTTCAAATTCAGCAACTCTAATCTAAGGAGCATACTGTTATTTTGGATTTTTTCAAAGCCAAACTGAAAGTAAAGTTCTTACAAAAGTTGCTAAATTCTGGATCAAAAAAGAACCTGCTACATTTTGTTTCAAGTAACACTTAATTCAAGACATGGGCATAGTATCTATGAACCTGTTGATCTGCCACATCAGCAAGTTTACTTTGTAAACCATTAATTCTGCTTATGGTAGCTTCTGTTTATAATTTTAATATATTTCTAACTAACCGCCTTTGGTGACCAGCTTGTTCGCTCGTAATATCCTGGCTGTTAAACAATTCATATGGAATACATAACTATTTAAAATTTTACCTTTATTGCTTGATAAGATTGAAAAATGCAAATTTAATGAAAATTGAAATATATGTGATGTGTGATGATGAAGATTCTTATAATTATATAGCTTCTTACAAAGATATGCAGGCATTTAAAACATCCATCTGAATAAAATATTTATAGGTACATTTGTTTATTTTTTTAATGTATTTTCAAAACTATACAAATATTATGAAATTTCTGTGTCCATTATTTTATTTATGAATGAATAATGTTCTTTATACAAATAGTACAATAAATAATTATATAAGTTATTAGTATTTTAATCAGCATTATCAGGTAAATAAACACATTCTGTACAATTCACTGAGGTGCAGTTTGGAAGAATGACAAGAACAGCTTTCAATAGAGCATCTATTATTTTTCCATTTGCAGTGAACATTATTGATGCTGGAGGAACTGGCTCTTGAGACATATGATAATAATCTACTTCCAATATACCTTCTGAAATCTTCCATCCATAATATGAAGGACACAGTGCAATAATAAACTCCTGTTTATTCCAACCTGGCAATTTGCGTAAGAATGATTAAATTTGCTTTTGAAGAAAATCTTGATTTGGAAGAAGATTGGTATCATCTGTTAAGCAAGATTTTAAGATTCAAAATGAAACTTAAAATTCATAAATACCCAAAAACTGGGTATTGTGCAAAAAAAATAATGATAAATATTTACAAGATTACAAACAGATATAGATAGAAAATCTACTATAATACTATTATTTTATTGGAAGGAATATTTTTATTATATGAAATGAAAATTCGGCAAGATAAAAGGAAAATTCCTATTATTTTGATAGTTTCTGATTAAGCATTATGTTAAAAGCGGCGATTTACAATTTAATACCAAAAAAAAAAAATCATAAATATCGATATATCGAGAAATATCGATTTATCTTAGATGATATGTCGCGATGATAAAATCTGGACATCGCCCAGCCCTATTCACCAGTGTTCCACCACAGACTGAAATGCTGTCTCCAATATACTTGGTGTACTTTCAGACTGCAGCTGTAATTTGGATTTTAACTGTTCAATACTGTAGATCTTTACAGAAACCATCTTAGACTTGACATGCTCAGATATAGAATCTGGCTTCTTCATGTCGCATTTCTACAGCTATGGCAGGTTGTAAAACATAGCTTGCCAGATGGCATACTGATCATTTCAATATCCCAAGACTAGCACTTTTGGATGATTTTATTCCGGAAAGGGGTGATAGGCAATTAGTAGAGTGCATTTCTGGAGTTCTTTGTTAGGTCACGCTAAGTTAAATGTAAACATCTCCAGGCCCCCGCCCAGTGGCGGACTGGGTCTGAAAATAGCGGTTGCCAGCAGTCAATTGGAGCCCACTCATATCAAAAATGATATTTTTTCTCTCTATATATTTTTAAATTTTGTTTATTATAAATATAATCAATTAAAATCAATAAATGGACATGATATACTATATAAATTATTATTATCTAAAAATCTGTTATATATATGTGAGATTCCGTTCAATTAAACAGAATGCCTACAGAAGGATTACCTTTAAGGGGTAAGTAGATCGGATTTATGTATAAGGGATTTAAGGGTTTTTATTACATTAAATTTAAAACAAAATATTACATAAAATGAACGAGGAGACTTCAACTTAAACACAAAAGCATTTATTTAAATACTATAGGGAGAATTTACAGGGGGGGGGGGAAGATATGTACACAGAAAGATAACGAGAGATTTACTAATTTGCATGAAGTCATAGTTATTTATGAGCCAGATTAAACTTTGGATAGACGTTAGGGGCCGTTTAAATATTACGTAAGCATGTTTTTTGGTAATTTTTGGGGGGGGGGGGGGGGGGGAAAAATAAGGAAATCTCACCCCCCCCCCCTCTTATAAATACGTAAGCAAACTGCAACCCCCCCCCGTTCTTTTTTTTTTTTTTACAAAACGTAGAACAGTTTAAAAAATTTTAGGACTTAATTCAAATAAAAAACTCTATAACTCGGCTTAAAATGAAAAAAATGTATGTTTAATTCCCTTACAATTTTGTTTAAGAAAATTTCTTAGTTTATCACAATTTTTAAAAAACATAGCCATATTTTAAATTTAATTTTGCACATGCCCATCATCTTTCAGATGCTGACCAAGGTTGCTCAAGCCATTTTTCCATGTCTGTCATTATATTGCTTCCCCCTTCTGTTACTATTTCATCGCTTTCTTCTCGGAAGGAATCTTGATAAACTTCTTCGTTAATTTTTCACAATTGCCCCTAGACTTTTTAAGCATGTGACAAAAGGACTAAACTTTTAGTAATCACTTTTATATCAAGAACGTAAGTTGTTATATAAAAGTAAATGAAAACTTTCCTTTCCAATAAAGCTCAAAACACTTTTATAACTGTCAATTACACTATTGTAACTACATAAATTTGAAAGGTAACAATCATTACAATATGTAAATTTTTTAAAATCTAAAACATAAGAAGTAAAAATAATTAAATGTTAGATTGGTCAATGATTCATTTTTAAAGTATTTTCATAATCCATTATTGTTATTTGTTATTTAATATTTTATTCAAAACGCAAAGTCGTATTCGAGTCACTTAATTTCCTAGATTATTACTTTTGAAAATTGAAGAATACTTTCACTTTAAGATTGCATTAGTAAAGATAATTTATCTATTAAATTTTAGAAAGATATTAATTTTAACACTTTATTACATATTACAATGTCAGTATACTCTACATACTTTAATAAATGTAGCGAATATTAACAAGAATAAGTAAAGTTATTTCATACCAAGTTAATTATAAATTTAAAGTTATGATTAAGTATGCTTAAAATTTTAAGAATAAATTGATTATAATTACCTTTATAAAATAATCAAGAAAAACTGATTTCTTTTTGGTTGCCTTTCGCAGTTCTTCCTCAGCTCTTTTTAACACTAACTCCTCTAGCTCTTTATCATTTTAGAAGAATTTTTATACTGCCGCCCCACATCTTTAGTTTTACATTGAATATCCTTCAAAGGTTTATCTGATGAAGACTTTTTGAAACTTTCAAAAAATGTATACAATATTTCTCGAAATGAAGACATATTTCCGATTTGACTTGTTTTATGTACTGTGTGGTTTTAAAAACTCCCGAGACACCAGACAGTAGAGCTGTCGGCCACTATGGTTACGAGGTTCAACCACTTCAGAAAGGGGTGTGAGGTGATTAGTTTGGTTTCGGAACAAATTGGCGGAAGAATCGTTCGTGAAAACGAACGAAAAATTGTGCATAATGTTGTCGAAGGAAAACAACATCATTAAGATCAGAAAAGATCGAAGGAAAACAATATTATTATTAAGCAACATCGAAGAAATACAACGCATAATAGAAAGAAAAAATCAGTATAAAAACAATCAAAAACATTTTTTATTTTCCAAATAATGAAAGAAAGACCATCGAAACGATTATCCACTTAACTCTCATCGGATATTAACAGCTATGAAATTGATTAGTGAAAAAAACATCCCAGAAAAGAAACGAAAGAGAAACCAGCGGGAGTGGTCTTCCCTAAAATTTATCGTATACTCCTAACACATGTAGAGAAAAATATAAGCTAAAAGGCAGTAAAACGAACAAGAACCCCTGACTCAGTGGAGAAAAAAAATAAGAAAAACATCATACCACGATTTCCGAAGGTTGTACAACGCGGAAGTGGAATTAGAAGCCGGCGTGATTAACAATAGGGCTTGGTGTAAGATAAAGAAAACGAAATTTGCAATTTGAACGCCTTTTTTTATACGGATTGACACAAAAATTGGACACAAATCTACCGTTAAGGTAAGAAGGCCACATACAAAATTTCATTTATCGAAGTATTTTTTTAAAGAAGTTATTGCGTTCAAAAGTATGAGATTATACAGACAGACAGACAGTCAACCCTTTGGCGGATTTGGTCCAAAATTTGATACAAACCTTCCTTCTTGATGATAAAAATGTGTATGAAAGTTTATCCACGTAGCTATTTAAGTTTGTGAGTTATAGTGTTCACATGAACGCAAGCAGACAGACTTCCCGTGGACGGATTTTGTCCAAAATTTGATAGACACCTACAAATTATATTTAAAGACCACATACCAAATTTCATCCCTGTAGCTTTAAAAGGTTTTTAGTTATCGTGTTCACAGACAGACATAATTCCAAAATTGTTGTTTTCGGACTCAGGTAGGTCTGAATCGTGGAGATTCGTCAAAATCTCGAGTTCGAATTTTTTCACGATTACAATACTTTCTCTTTTTATACTTCAACTACAACAAAAGTAAAAATGAACTATTATTGTTAAAAAAAAAAATTTAAAACCCACGGGGGGGGGGCGTCAAGTAATTAGCAGACTTAATGTCTACGAAGGATTTGCGGTTTGAGAATATTCGTTATTTTACTTTCGCTTTCAATGATATTGTTTTTTTTAGTACATACTAAGAAGATGTAACTTCAAACCTGACTAAGAGTATATTTTTTTTATGTACGAAATATTCAATGAGTTTCAAGTTTGTTGTAACATTGTGCTTGCTTGGAAACTCGTATTGTCACAATTCAACATATTGGTCCCTTTCATTCCAATCTCATCATTGGCAAGTTCTCAGAAATAAGCCTCATGCATCAAACATTATTATGAGCTGTCACCTCCAGCTATTATAAAGAAAAGATATTATTATCCATTGTGTTCAATGAACATTCATCTTATCTATCATTTATGTTTTTCTTGTGTGGTTAAAATGCTTGACCTCAGAACACCATTGAAATTTTTTTTTCAAGTTTAATTTTCTTTTGCCAAATTTAATTTTTTTTCAAATTTAATTCTTTTTAATTAAATTATTTTTGCAAGTTACAAGAGATTTTCGGAAATAAAGTGATTTTAATATCTTACGTAAGCATCAGTCATATCCCTCTTCCCCTTGCTTGTCAGCAAAATAAGCAAATCGCAACCCCCAGGTGCATACTGTAATATTAGGGGTTAAGATAATTATGGTATCAGAGATATAGAGCCATAGGAAGTTAGATGGGATACAGTTACACAACGTGATGATCGGGCGACTTAACTGCGCTAAACTGATTTATCTTACATGATGTGAAAAAGGGTTACGAGAGAGTTACGATTGTCTGCTGCCGCTGTGCGCTGCTCTGCTCTGAGCATGAACGCTGGTTTTGAGGGGAACAAAGAGGGCGCTGCTCGTGACGTCATGAGCAGGACTCTTACCCATCTGTCGCAAAAAATCATTTCTAGCTCTTAAATCTAATTTTATGCAGTGATTAAATTATTCTGCAAGTCCTACATATAATAGTAGTTTTGTGAACAGTAGACCTCGCCCCCCCCCCCCCAAAAAAAAAATCTGCTCTTCATTTCAGTCTTTAAAAGTTTAGCCTTTATTTTCCGAATTCAAATTATTTGCGCAAGTCTGCTTTTATCATTATTAATTAAACTACAATTAAATGTCTGCTTTTATCAATATTACCAAAATCACAATGAAATGTAATTTGTTATCATTAGAGATATCTTTGGAGGCATTGTCAACGGAGTTTCGTTTGGGTACAATCGTTGGAAAAACACTTAGCATTGCATGAAACACAACCATTTAAGCGTCCATCATCTTGAAACGGAATAAAAAAATAAAAATCTTTACACATACGGTCGTTTTCGCCGACATCAAAGAGCATTCATGCCAAATTCAAAGAAAATCGAACAACGCGTTTCATTGTGACAAAACAAATTACAGACAAACAGGCTGTATTAGACAAGTCAGTAAATTACTGACAAACAAACTGTTTTCATTCGAACTGTCCAGTGAAAACAGGACCTCACTTCGCTAGTCAAATTACTAATTATAGTATACATGTATTATACATATTATTGAAAGTAAGAAGTACAGAAACAAATTTATGATTGAATTTTAAATCATTTTTGGTGGGTATATAGCTTACTGTAATTTTGGAACTGTACTGTTATTTTGAGAATTTTTTAACCAAACTGAAATTATAGAGATAACCATGTATTAATTTCAAGAATTTTAAAGAATACTTCTTACTTTAAAAGATTAACAGATCAAAAGTACAGAACTCAGTAAGCGCTTGAGTTTACTAGATATCTAGTCAGCTGTTGAGTTTACTAGATGGTATGTCAATAATTACTTCTGCATCCAAATCATCTAACAATTCCTCTCCAATAGATAGCAATATACAGAGAATTCCAAGTTCTCTTCGGACAATGAACTTCTAAATCTGTTCTTTATCTTTAGCTTTGCATAACCGAATCACTAATATCATTAAATCATTCATTACCAATACTAATATTATTACAAATATGCTTTGATATCTCAAAAATGGATTTCACTTCTAACAGATAAAGTTCTTTTAATATATTTTCAATCGATGCAGGGCTATTAAGAACAGAAAAGGTCAAAACAAGCATAATGGTCGTCATAATATAGAAACCCAACTTAACCATAATAGGGATTCTCAGCTAAACTAAATCTAAATAATGATATTGTTCCAACTAAATTCTAATGAAGAGAAAGACTCGTAGATAATTAGTATTTATTAGTTATTAAGCGGTTATTCTTAGCATTAGGATTACAATCCCTCACACGCGTTGTTTGCAAATCCCTTTGATGAAAGAATGAGTGTATGGATATACTAATATTTAATCATATTCGATGGCGATCTTAGCAAAACGGTTTGCAAGCTCCAGAGAGAAGGAACACTTTCTCTGCGACGAGATCATTGCCTGGCTTTCCAGTATATTTTGACCCAGAGGAGACTGACAAGACTTTGAATTCAGAAATTTAGTTTTGGACATCCTACAAATTTGTATTTGATTTTAGTACTTTTTAATGTAGGGATGGAAGACAAAATCTCAGTGATGATTTTTATTTTGACTTCGTTCTTCAACGTCCACCCTACCCTCAAATTAAATTCTAATAGTTCTTTCTACAATGCAGGATTAAATGAGTTCAAACTAAAGCAAGGAATTGATAACAGCATATCATATTATTTTTAAAGATACACACCAAGAATTCAAAGTTGCCACCAAGTCTAATACCAATAAATTTCTCACCCACAGGGTTAAAATCAATTTCCCGAGTAAAATAACGAAAATATTATGAAAAATGTTTGATTTTAAATTCTTTAGGTTAAATTTTTCTTATACTGTTTTGCGACAAAACGTGAAGGAGAAACGTGAAGGAGAAAAACAACAAAATCTTGCTCAATTTTTAATAACTGAAATTTTAATTAACTTCAGGACTTTGAAAAATTGACAGTGATTCTCCTTTTGTTTTGAAGAGCCCATGTGAAAAATTTCATCAAGTTTCGACAAAAACTGTATATTTTTATAAAGACGAACAATTTTCCTTCCCATATAAAGAACTAAACTTTTGTATTACATCAATTTCAAACAAGACAGTTGAAAACAAGAAAATTATAAATTATAGCTGCATTTTATATTTTTAAGCAATAAAATCTTACACGAAGTACCATAGTGTTATTTCTATGTTTTACTTCTGATCAGGCTTTTGTATGCAAATGTCAACAAATATTAAAAGATAATGTATGTGTAGGTTGTTGTCTGTCTGTTGATGTTCTACAGTCCGTTGAATCTAGAGCCGCCGAATTTGGCACAAACATACTATAACAGCGTAGGAATATGCATCTCGGAAAGTTTTTTCATTTTAATTAATTTAAAATTAAGCAAGAATTGGGAATTTTTTCAATTATAACTCAAAAACTATCATCACATTAAAATAATTTTTACACATTATTAAAATTTTTAAATTTTTATCTTTCAATATGATGCCAGTTTAGTTGCTGTGCAATTTTTTCCTTAAATTTTCAATTAAAAAAAATTTTTAAGCATAATATTTAACAATAATTTGAAATGTTGTAATGAAAGTGAATCAACTTTCATTGCTTCAAATCACTAAATCTTATATTTGTCTTCTGATAAAGAAGAAGCATGATATAAATTTTATTTTAATCTTACGATATAAAAACTTTCTTTAATGCAATAAATTGCATTCTATTTCACTAGTTTTTTAGTACAATTTTTTTCTTTCCTCATTACTTCAAATAAATTTACTTTCTAGACATATTTACAATATTATTATGATAGATTTAATTTTTAGCAATGATCTTAAAACTCATCTTTCCTGTTACGAAAAGAAATTTTTCCCTGGAGATTGTATTATTCATTTTGTGTTTAATTAGGTTAAATATTCACTCTGTATTTAGCTTAATAATGTGTAATAATTGTAATTTAAATTAGAATTATTAATAAAAAAATATCTTCATCGACTCAAGATTTTTAGCCTTTTTTTATCTGCTAAATGTAAAAACCTAAGTCATTAATTTCATCAGATGCGAAACACACTACATCAAAATTTAGTTCAAATATTAATGCATTTCCTGTCCACTGTTTTTCAATTTTTTAACTAATTTATTTCTTGGTTTTTTGTAACAATTAATGGCTTCAGCTTACCAAAAATTAAATAAGTTGATGAATTTAAAGTTGGATGGCATAATTTAATCCATACAGTTAATAAGATTAATTATTCAGCTATTCGCCGAAGGCTGTCAGTATTTAATGCTACAAAAGCAATGTAAAGATAGGGAAAATTTGAGTTCACCTCTCTAAGACTTTTTTTTTCTCCTTTTTTAAGATATGCTATGCATGTTCTTCTCTCTTCGTTGACTGAAAACAGGAATACCACTCCCCACACCCCAATTATTTGTCACGAAAGAAAGGGCCCTTTACCGTTTTTACAACCTTGTTAACATAACCAAAGAAGCACTCCCATAGACCCCACCCCACCCCCAAGGAAAAGGCTAATGTCCCCTTTTCACTGATGCCATTTTGTCAAATTACATGATTCCCCCTCCCCTTGTAAGATTCAGCAGCGGTCCGAAGTCATAGAGCTCAGACTATTTTCTTTGTTCGCTTGTCCATCAGTTTTACAACTGTAAAAAGCACTAACAACAAAAAAGAATGTTATTTAGGCATTTCCAAGGACCGCAGTCTTCCTGCTCAGAGGGGTCATCTCTTCCGTCTTGCCAGGGGTGATATGAGTGGTCATTGCGTCCCGACCTTGCATAGAAAGAAAAAGTTGTGTGAGGAACATAAAACTACTTGCTGTTTTGTTTGCTTTAGAAAAGACGCAGGAATTTCTCTAGAAAAGAATTCTTCCTTTTCTCTCTCTTTCACATACACATATCCTGGGGGCCCATATCAGCTTATGTTTAAGGGGGCCCACTTGCCATCGGGGAAACTGGCAACCTGACCAGTCAGCCACTGCCTGCGCCAAGCCTAATCGGCGCCGTCGTGCAAATGTCTAGTAAGCGCCTTTATGGAGTGTCGATATTAAGGGAAAATGGCTTATGGTTAACATTTGACAGGATTTTTTAGGCGATCAAGAGCGATTTCGACGCTCTTATAGGGTTTATATTATTTAGGGTTCTTCCCCGATGTGTCCTTGAGTGTAGGAGGTGGACGCCCCTTCTTTACGACCTGACAACCCCTCCAAAAGGGATGACTGTTGCAATGTTTAATTGCCTCTCCGGCGCTGCCCCCCCTCTTTTCTTGGGGGGGGGGGGGGCTTTTGTGTTTTCACTTTTCTTATTAATAAACTAGCTGTTGTGCCCGGCGTTGCTCGGAATTAAAATACTGTCTGATATTTTTGATGTAAAAAACTACTTTTGTATAGAAAATTATAATACCCAAAATTCTTTTATCGTCTGAAACATTTTAAATTAAAATGACAATATCAATTGAACCAGACGATTTTTAAAAACCTCCGATAGCTAATTTTCTCCATAAATTATTAATATTTGTTGCATAGATATTTCAAATTTTGTTCATAAATCTTTGCGGTATAAGAAATATTTTAACGGAAGTCTTGGGACAATTAATTATATAGTAAATTTTTCATTTAGAAAAAGCGTTAAAATAAATATGAATAAAAAATAATAAAATTAGTCTTCATCCAGAATTCTTCTAATGTGATCTAGAAACAGTTCTTCTTATGTATTCTTGTTCTTCACCAATAAAAAAAGTGTTAAAAATTGTAAATTTTATACACAATTTAATTTTTGAATAATTATTAAAATGAGAGCAATGAATTGAACGGAAATGAAACTTTTGTCATGAAAAGCTAATTTCTTAAACTTTTAATATGTGTAAAAATAGTTATTGTGACATAAATACATATTTTCGAAAAATATCACGGAAAATGGCAAAATCTTGCTAAATTTCCAATTAAATGACATTTTAATAAGATTTGGGGCTTTTAAAAGTTGACGGAGATCTCTCTCTTCTTATATCAAATATATTTATAAAAATAAGTATAAATTTCAGAAATAAAAGTAAATTAATTCAAAGTCTAACCGTTGCCTAGCAACGGAGTAGCTATAAATGTGCATTATTTAAAAATCGTGTGCAGATAATTAACAATTTATTAAATTTTGGAAAATTAATAAAAATTGAAAGAAAAATTTCACAGGTATAAAATTGGTATCATCGAAAAGAAAAAAATTTGAACTTTAAAATGGTATAAAAATATTTTTTGTGAAACAAATTGCACTGAAGTTATTGCGGAAAAACGGTTTCGGTTAATTTCTAATTAACTGACTGTTTAATTAACTTTTGGACTTTGAAACGTCCAAATTATTCCAATTCCCGACATTAATCTTCCTCTTGTCTTAAATAATAGGTGTGCAAAGTTTGGTTGCAATCAGTCCTGTAGTTTAGGAGGAGATGTGTAACACCCACATACATATCCACAATGACTTTTATTTATATTAAGATAATAAAGATAGTAATGCAACAGTAGTGGTAACGCTCCTGTGTGAATATAGTAAATAATTGTGCTGGAGAGTGTTATATATAGATGAAATGAAATTTACTTACGGAAATGAATTCTAGTTTATTGAATTTTCAAATAAAGTTTTAGTATATATTAGGGTGGGCCGAAAAACACTTTTTTTTTTAAATCTCTATTCTAATAGTGCGGAATAGTTGGAAACTTGGGTAAAAAATGGCAATTTTTACTCGGCATAGGAAATATAATTATTCTTCAATATCGCTATTCTAATAGTGCGGAAGAAGTGTCTACTAGGTTAAATAAGAAAGATGTAAAATATTTTTTCGATAGAATAATATCTTCTGTTCCCGCATCGCAATTGAAATTTTGCAATTTTTGAAAAAAAAGTGCACTTTTTATGTGTTATAGAAATAAATCAAACATGAAAAATAAATGGGCACAAACACTGTTTAGTGTTGTATTGTATTGTACAATTGATTATATTATCTGAAAATTATTAAATAATTGCTCAGTCGTAATATATTAATATAATATTTGTTAAGGATATTGTAACCATAGAATGTTATGACATGCCAATACCAAAAGTTTTGCCGAATTTAGGCATCGTGAAAAGAATGTGGATCTAATGAACCCGTCTCTATTTTGAAACCCATAGACCTTAATGGATGCTTCTGTCACTAACTTGGCACACCGTTCCACTGCCTGTGTGTCATATGCGAAGTGAACGAAGTCCCATTCTGGATTTTTCTTATCACGCACAATGGATCTAAATAAGGCAGTGGATATATTACGGAGGATTGGTGGAGAAGTAATGGTAATTGAAGACCAGTCAATCATTTCCGTATAGTCAGCTGCTTCAAAATTAAGTTATGGGGAGAAAGACACGTACTGACTTTACATTGGAAGATGACTCTTTAGACTTAATTATACGTCGTGCAGCATGTTCTCTGATGTACACTCTTTCATACTTCAACATACACACTGTAAAAAATATCCGTTTTTTTCCCGGACTTTTTCCGTATATTTGACGGTTTAAAGCTGTTTTGTTGACAAAACGGTTTTTCACCGTTTTCCTCTCCAGCCATAAACTGCTTAAAACCGTCAGTTCAAATTCTATTTTTCGTCATACGGTATTACTTTCCGTATGATAACTTTCCCTTTTCTTAAATGTAATTTTATTGCATTCATTTCATGTTTTTAATAGGGTTCCATCTCCGCTATTGTTTACACATGTTGCAGTGACCTGTTGTCACTCATGAAAGCTAACCTTAAAACACGTGTTCTGGCAATAGTTGATTTTTACACCACTAGGTGGCGCCACTAGAGCTATAGTGACTTTAAAACTCAAGATTATTTTTACTTCACTTTATGAAGTCTCCGGTGATCTGGTGGTTAGAGCGGCTGCCTTTTATTTCTATGAACGCGGTTTCGATCCCCGGCTCGGAGGAGTTAGAAGTTTTGTCACCATCTTGCATCGAAATCGTCCAAGTAAGTTCAATTAAGAATTATATTAATTAAACTAATTAATAATTAAGCCTTGATTAATTAATATTCCTAATTGATAATACACAAAAGCACATTTCAACTCGAACAGAAGGAGAAAAACAACTCAACTCAGTCGATGACGTCACTTACTTCGATGAATTAATTTTTACAGAGAAAACTTAATTTCATACGGTAAAAAACCGTTTTGACTACGGATTTACTTCGTAACTTTTACGGGAAAAACTTGTTCCTGTATGGTAAAAAACCGTTGTGCTTACGGATTTACTTCGTAACTTTTACGGTTTTGCACAACCAACCCAGCTGCCAGCTTAAAACCGTAAATTTTACGGGATTTTTTTTACAGTGCATAGCAAGATATTCTCAGGATGAGCAACGAACGAATTTCTACAAATTACTCCATCAACGATGTCCTTGAGGTCTTGAGATAAAAACCTGGATCTAGAAATAGTATTCCACACATGCTTAGCTCAATATTTAAGCGAGAGTTTAGACTTTATATCAAACAGTTTGGAGTTTAAACTTTCATAACAAACTCGGCAATATGTTTCAACTTCAAAGAAGAAGCTGGAGAACTAACATATAATCTTAGAACTCTGTTGGCTGTTATCAGTCAGCGTGAATGTGATAATGTACCAGGACTGCATCTAGCCAGCTCATCAGAACAATTTTCCAATCGCAACGCTTGAGACATTTCTAATAAGTACATTTGATCCTTGCTTAAGTCACGTCTATCAGTTGTTGGTAATTCGCCGTCAATAATTTCGAAAGTTGTAACTGGCAAAAATTTCACATGTAAGGAGCGCCTTCCCAAAATTACCAGAATATGATTTTGGACCATTTGTTGGCACATCCAACGTTTCAAACAGATGCCTCAGAGTAAGTGTTCATTAAAATGCAGGAGACATATTACCCACTGCAGAGGTTTACCAAGTTTCAATTCCAAACACCGAAGTACACCGGATTTCCATCCGGTATTAACAGATGTGCGTCACAGCCAAGTGCTAAAAGCTGAGAAAGATATCTTGTGATCCCTTCAAAATATCCGATAATAGTCGCGGAAATCTGTTCTGTGGTGCCAAATAATGGACTCAAATGAGTAATGTAACGTGAACCCAGTTCTTCAATAAGACATACACGTTCCTCTTTTGCTTTTCTCGTGTATCTTTTAGTATCTACTCTCTCCTCTATCAATGTAGAATCTTTACGACCATCGAAATACAGCCCCTTCAACGGTAATTCCTGAGCTTCACTTAAAGTCTGGAATTTTAAATCCTTTCTAACTTTAGAATTTTCCCTTCGCAGCTTGTTTTCGTCAACCACCAAATCTGAGTTGTTGCTAGTTATGAGACCGACATCGTGAAGAACACTTGAAGCAATTGCAGCCACAGCCCGGTCCGAGACGTCAAACCTGTCGCCAACCACAGCAGTTGAAGAGAGGCCAAGTCGCATTTGTGATGATTTAGCTACAAACGGAGTTAATTGTTTGTACTTAGGATCAGTAAGAGAAATTAAACGGTTCGATGTTGATGGTTTGTAAGTGTTCAGATTTAAAATTACTTCAGATATATCTGAAGAACAATCCGTTTCTTCATCTTCATAATCTACATATCTGCGTTAGGCGTTACTTGTATATGATTTAAATATAAATTGTGAGCCTTTCTATCAGCATTATCAGCAATATTCCGAAGTCGCTTGTGGTATGAAAAGACAAGAAAAAGTGTACTTTTTACAAAAATTGCAAAATTTCAATTGCGATACGGGAACAGAAAATGTTATTCTATCGAAAAAATATTTTACACCTTTCTTATTGAACCCAGTGGATACCTCTTCAGCACTATTAGAATAGAGATATTGCAAAATAATTATATTTCCTACACCGAGTAAAAATTGCCATTTTTTACCCAAATTTTCAAAAGCGAAGTGCGATGTGGGGGAAGAAGATATTATCCAATCAAAAAAATATTTTGCACTGTGTTTATTGAACCCAGAGAGAACCCTTTCCGCACTATTAGAATAGCGATTTCGAAAAAAAAGTGTTTTTCGGCCCACCCTAGTATATATAGCCTCAAAAATCTTTTTCTTCTCCATTCTTCTTTATTTTGTTACATGTTTTTTTCTCCATTTAATGCTTATCGCTGTAGTACAAGTTGATCGTTAGGATAAAATATTGAAAATAGTGGCGTATCTACATAAAATTATAAAGTGTGACTTTCTGTATTTTTGAGTAAAAATATTAATTCTCACAATTTTTTTTATTATATGTCATATGTGTGCTTAGTTATTTGAAGTGGTCAATGTTACCAACTGGAACATTGTAAAAATAATATATAAAAGTTTTTTTCTTCATATCTTACATGATTGATAGCTTTAAAGTTTAGAAATAGAAGATAAAATATACAAAAAAGTAATTACACCTGGATCTGAATTCTGTCTGTAATGGGTTAAATGGATTCTTTAAAGTACTTAAAAATAAGCACACGTGGTTAAAAATGAAGACGGTTAAGTTGAAATTCAAGAACTGAGTTCTTGCTTTTGAATAACACGTTCCCTTTTTTTCACTGAAATATAATCATATAAATCAGGGGTTCTCAACCTTTTTTCCCTCGCGTACCCCTTGATTAGTCTTTTCATTTTCGCGTACCCCTCCTGTCATATCCCCCCCCCCCGTACGTCTATGCAAAGAAGTTTTTATCAATAACGTTAAGGGCTTAGGTAAGCTTAAGAGTCAAATAACGTGAATTAATGACATTTGCAGGACTTATTTTGAATTTTATATTTTATTTGAATTTTAAAATAGTATTAGTTAAACGGCAAAACGAATAAAAACAGTATTGCAATAAGGATCACATTAACTTATAAGGTTAGCTAAACATTACACTTCGTAATAATCAGTTATCCAAGTGCAAGACAATTTCAATGCTAACCTTGAGCTTGTTTCATGCAGCTGAGTTTTATAAAATTGGGTTTAAAAGAAGAAAGATATAATTTTTTGTCTGGAGCTGCGTGAAGCTTATTTCGGTATTTATTCTTAATGTATGTATAAGACGAGAATGCTCTTTCCACAAGTTCTGTGTTCGTGAAAGGTATTAAATATTTTATTGCTTTAACACCGAGTTCTTGGTACTCTTCTTTCATTGCTACCAAGAAGTCAATCAAATTTCTTTTTTAAAATTCAGATTTTAATGAAGAATCTGTGGAATTAATTTTTCTATTTCAGAAATTGTTAATTTTTCAGCTTTTTGAAAAAACGCTTCGTTGAATGGATTTAATATCCACATATCTGCATCACTGCGCTTCCGAAAATATTGTCTGCATGACAACTTAAGTTCTTTTAAATGTGCTATTATACTAGTTTTTACTAGTTTTGTTAATTTAAGTTCGTTCTCAGATAAAAAGCTGTGAAGTGTCTCAAAAACTTCATACTGTTTTTTTAAATACAGGATTCCCCAAAATTAAGCTTCTTAATCATAGACTCGATTTTGTCAGTTACCTTAAAAATGGTTATGGAAGGGTTCTGCAATCCTAAATTAAGTTTATTTATTTTTGAAAAAATGTCAGATAAGTACGCAAGCTGCTGCAACCATTCACTTTCATAAAATTTAGAGCTCAACGTAAAAGAGTGGTCTTCAAAAAATATAAGAACTTCATATCTCAGTTCAAACAATCTTGTGAGTACATTTCCTAGCGAAAGCCATCTCATTTCTGTGTGCAAAAGTAACGTAGTATGTAGACTGACCATGTCTCCACACAAAGATTTGAACAATCGGGTGTTACTTGAATTAGCCTTAATGAAATTTACAACTTTGGTTAGATTGATTGAGTACTTCTTTCAATGAGTCTGGCAAAGGCTTCGCTGTTAAACTTTGTCTGTGGATGCAGCAATGGCTCCAAGTTAAATGAGGAGCGACTATTTTGATACGACCACGTAAACCTTTATAACAACCAGACATAGATTTTCCACCATCCGTGCAAACACCACAGCACTTAGCTCAATCCATTTCGTTTTCACAGAAATAACCCTGAATGGCATTAAATAGGTCCTCGACAGTAAATATTTTAGTGAGAGAATAACACAGTAAGAGGTTTTCTTCAAGTTCGTTAACATTCAAATATCTTGCAATAACAAGCAAAATTGACAAATCGGAAACATCAGTGCTTTCATCCACCTGTATTGAAAAGAAGGGGCCCTTTTTTATTCTTTCATTTATAGTAGCTTCAATGTCAATAGACATGTCCTTAATTCTCCGAGAAACTGTGCTGTTAAACAAAGGAATAATTTTGATATTTTGGACATGGTCTTCACCGAACATGCATTCAACCGCATCCTTGATACATGGAAATGCCAAATTTTCAGCGATAGTATGATTTTTCCCACTTTTAGCAATATGATAACTTATTCTGTTGATGTCTCAATCGCAGCCTCATTTGCTTTGCTCGTGGATATCAAACAAAAATTTAAATTAGGGCTTTTGAATAGTCTTTGGAAAAAAACTTAATATTTGTTTGCTTATAATTTCGATGTTTTGTTTCTAAATGGCGCATTAGTAAAGATGGTTTCATGCTGCCATTTGACAATATCTCTCCACAAACAACGCAGAATGGTTTTGGACAATTTTCATTATCCGTGACGGAAAATCCATATTTTAAGTATTCGTTAGAATATTTTTCTCTTTTTCGGATGTGCACTGATGGTTTTTTTTTTTAACAAAATCAATTTTATTTCTTACCTGAACAGGTCAATCAGTCGGCCTTTGCAATTCATGATTATCATCTTGCTGATCCACAGTTATCCCCATAGCTGCCAAATCGGTGGTTCGAATTTCAGTTCTAGATGCCGATCTCTTAAGAGTTCCAGTTTTCAACCACTGGTCCATTTTGAGAAATCAAACAATATTGAATTGAAGTCACTCTAAAGATAAGCACTTCAAATTGAGCACGCATAGCTTACAAACACCAGTTTTGTGCCACAAACCAAACCAAACAAATTGAGCATCCATAAAACACAAAGCTTGAGTTATATGAATAGTCGTTATTCATTATGCAACCCAATCGAGCAATTAATGATGCCTGCGTTTAGTCACGCTTTTAATGAAAACGTCAAAACAAGAATCTTTGAGAGGATTGTTAAGCTACAGCTTTTGCGAACACATCGATGATTCATGCATAATCGGGGATGGTGAAGACAAAATATCAATGATTTACCAGGTTTTCTTTTGCTTTCTTTTTTCTTATTTGAGCGTAGTTTTTAGATTAGCACAACTTTCACTTTTACTTTTCACACGAACTTAGGGAAAAAAAATACTGTAACTTTTTTAATCCTTTATATTTTCTTGTGTCC